>JAXQQM020092564.1:0-108138 GCA_034641835.2 Pinus albicaulis | reverse complement strand
CATGTGTGGGCGTGCGTTTTGCGGGGATTTTGTACTCTAGCCACTACGTAAGCCACCGATTGAAGCTTCTATCCTTCCTCGCGATATTGTTCACATATCCCATTAGTAGGCACACTGTTCTCACTCCAAGCGTGATCCGGATTTATGCAGGAACACAACAGAATAAACACATAACCATAAATACAGAGATGCAGCGGAAATAAAACTTCATTTCATTAATATCAAAGAACTGAAATTTGCTTACAGACAGAATGGAAATAAAACTAGCTAGGGCACTGGTAGCTATCTCTGAGAAGCGATGTGGCGGCTACAGGCCTCTGAACTGCGTTACAATGAGGCTCGAGGGCCTATTTATTATTGAGAAACAATGGAGAACCCTAAACATCCCAAAACCTAACCCTAGGAGATGAAGCGCCAAAACTATGGGCCCCGTTTGGGTAAATTGGTGTTTCAACTTCCCAGGGACGTAACTTTGGCATACTATCTCCGTTTGACGCACATGATACATCATTAGAAAGCTTTATCCGAGGAATATAGGTTTCGGGACGAATTTGATGATCAAATTCGTTGGTGCTTTGATACCCAAAAAACGTCGTTTAGGGCCTCAAAACGGCTCCGAAAGTTCAGGACCCGAAAAACTGCTAAAAATAGTAAGTTATGCCGAAACAGAAAACTGAAAGAGACAATGGTGGGGGGCCAAGTGGAATAGGTGGGTGGCCACCAATATCCACCTGGATCATTCCTCCCCCCTTAGGAAGCAATGGCCCCCATTGCGTTAAGTTCCTCCATGAGATGAGGAAATTTCTGCTGAACTTGGTCCCTGGTGAACCACTTTCCTTGGTGCAGGAGTTGGCCAGCTTTGACAACCCGATATAGTTGGATCTTCTGCTGGCGAGTGTTCTTGATTTGCATGTCCATGATGCAATCTGTGGTGGCCTGTTCCATGCAGTCTGGATTTAACTCAGTTGGTGTGAGTTGTTCCGCAATGTCCGAGGTGTCCAGTAGAGGTGGGAAGTAAGGACGAAGGCGATCCACATTGAAGACTGGGTGCAGACCAAGGAATGGTGGAATACTAAGCTCGAAGGCATTGTTCTCTACAGCCTTGGTGATGGTGTACGGCCCGTATCGAAGCGGGCGAAGCTTGTGGTGGGGTCCAGTGAGGCGCTCCTTCTGCAAATGTAGCCATACTTTGTCACCCACCTGGAAGTTGTGTGGCACCCGGTGTTGATCATGGCGTTGCTTGTACTTGGCATTGGCTCTATCCAATATATCATGAACCTGTTGGCGGATGTGCTGAATGCGCTCGATGAAGCTACTGGCTTTGTCAACTTCAGACTGGACATGAGCTGAATTGGCCTGAGCAGCTGCAAATGGCATGGCTACGTCAATGGGACATAGTGGCTGGAATCCCAAGCCCACCTGAAAGGGGCTATGGCCAATTGAACTGTGGAGAGCCCGGTTATAACTATGCTGTACATAAGGGAGGCTCTCGTCCCATGTGCGTGGATGCTTTGAATTGTACATGCGCAGAATGTGTACAATCATTCTGTTGACGACCTCTGTCTGGCCATCTGTTTGGGGATGGAAAGCTGTGGACTTGGTGAGCTTTGTGTCCAACATTGACCAGAGGCTGGACCAAAATGTGCCGAGGAACCTGCTATCTCGATCTGATATGATAGACTATGGGATCCCAAAGTGCACCCATACTCGTTCAAAGAAGAGTTTAGCAGTGGCTTCTGCTGTGATATTCTTCTTACAGGCCGCCATGATGGCCATCTTCGAGAATCTGTCAACGACCACGAAAACACAGTCATTTCCATTCTTAGTAGAAGGCAGGCCCGACATGTAATCCATGGAGATGGATTCTCACGGTCGACTAGGGGTAGGTAGTGGAGTATATAGGCCTTGCTTCTTGATGGTCGGTTTGGCAATGGCACAAGCAGTGCAGGATCTGATGTGCTTCTCGACATCCTTTCGAAGGTTCGGCCAATAGAAATACTTCTGTAGTATTGCTACTATTTTCTCGACCCTGAAATGCCCAGTGACTCGACTGTAGTGTGCTTCCCAATCATCTTGGCACGCTCGCTTGAAGGAACACAAAGGTGTCCCAGGTGACATAAAAGTGCATCTTGGAGGTGAAAATTTGGAACTTGCATGCCCCCCAAGAGTGCCTTGTAAGTGTGGCCGAATTCTGGGTCACTTTCATAGAGAAGTGGCCAATCAGAAGTCTCGTGCCCACAAGAGTTGAGCACGGTGGTGAGCGCCACGATCGGTGGTTGGTTGAGGCAGTCTGCAACATTATTGGTGCTACCCTTCTTGTACTTGATGTTCAAATGAAACTGTTGCAGATATGTGGACCACTTCTGATGGCGATCATTCTGCAACTTCCCTTGTGTCTGTATGAACTGCAGGGGCCGGTGGTCTGTGTGGATGATTGTTTCCTTCCTCAAAATGTAATGCTTCCATTGTCGACAGGCTTGCACAATGGAATACATTTCTTTTTCATAGGTGGGATACTTGCGAACTGTCTCAGACAATGTCTCACTGTGATATGCCACTGGATGTCCCTGTTGAGTAAGAACTGCCCCAATAGCATAGTCAGAGGCATCTGTCTCGATCTCAAACGGCTGTTGCAAGTCTGGTAAGGTGAGCACTGGGGCATAACATAGGCGATTTTTCAATTCTTTGAACGCCTTCTGTTGAGGTTCTGACCAAAAGAATTTTTCTCTCGCTCCTCCTTTGGTGACTTGACTCAAGGGCCAAGTGATATGAGAGAATCCCAACACGAATCTACGGTAGAAATTAGCAAGACCCGGAAAGCTGCGAAGCTCTGTTATAGTAGTCGGGGCTGGCCAATCCCGAATGACTTGGATCTTGGCTGGATCCACATGCACCCCCCTTTCATCAATAATGTATCCCAGATATTGGACCTGGGTCATGCCAAACATGCACTTCTCCAAATTGGCACACAACTTGTGTTGCCGCAGTGTTTGGAGGACTTGTCGGATGTGATGAAGGTGCTCTTCCCAAGTCTTGTTGAAGATCAGAATGTCATCCAAGTACACCACTATGAATGAGTTGGTGAATGGCCGCAAGATGTCGTCCATCATCCTCATGAAGGTTGCGGGAGCATTCGTCAACCCGAAAGGCATGACCAGCCATTCAAAAAGGCCTTCCTTAGCTTTGAAGGCAGTCTTCCACACATCAGAGGGTTCAATTGGTACCGGGTGATACCCAGACTTCAGGTCGATCTTACTGAAATATTTTGCACCTTGGAGTTGGTCCAAAAGGTCATCAATCCGTGGGATTGGGTACCTATTCCGGACAATGATCTTGTTCAGCGCCCGATAGTCAATACAGAGTCTCCACGTCCCATCCTTCTTCTGTACCAACACGATCGGGCTCCCACAGGGCGATGAACTTGGTATGATGTGACCTTTCTGCAACAGCTCCTGAATCTGCCTCTTGATTTCATCATTTTCCAGAACAGAGCGTCGATAGATCGGTCCATTGGGTAGTGGCGCACCTGGGGTCAGATCAATCGGGTGCTTGACCTGGCAGTGCAGAGGAACCCCTGTGGGTGAGGTGAAGATGTCCCCATACTCCTCCACGACCTTATCCATTTGTTGTTGTCATGCAGAGGGGCCCTGTCTGGAGGTCGTGGCCACAGTCTTCTTCTTGCCCTGGGGGCGGATCATCAGGAAAACGAATTTCCTGGTTTGGGAAATGAGCTTACTGCATTGTTTTGCAGCAACCAAAGAGATAGTCGTAGGAGGTGGTACCTCTGGTATCCTGTACAACTTATTTCCCAAAGTAATAATAACAGCACGAGGTCGAGACTCATACACAGCATGACGCTTCCATAAGTATGGTTGTCCTAATAATACATCAGAAACATCAATAGGAGCAACATCACATAATACCTCATCCGTGAAGGGCTTGATGCTATAGGGAAGGCGACACTGCTGGCTGACGCGGAGATCTCGTCCTTGGTGAAGCCACCCGATGGTGTAAGGATGTGGGTGAGCTGTGGTCGGCAAGCCCAACCGCTTCACGGCGTCTGCTGAAATGAGGTTCTTTTGGCTCCCATTGTCGACAATGAACTGTACAGGGGAGCCCTTTACCCACATCTGGGAGTGGAAGAGACGTTCCTCCTCCTCTGGATCTTCCGGTTCCTCCTTCCGGACCTTTGTAGTGGCAACCGTGGCGTTGGGCTCCGCATCAATAATCTGTTTCCCTTTTTCATTCCCCTTTTCAGGTTCTGATTCGGAGTCGGAGCATGCATCTGACTCAGAAGCCCTCATCTCGGCCACTAGCGACTGCTTGGCCCGACACTCACTTGTGTTGTGAGTGAAGCTCTTATGGAACTCACACCACTTTCCCGTGTCCTTCTTTGGCTTTACGGTGTT
Organism: Pinus albicaulis; assembly: GCA_034641835.2. Lineage (NCBI taxonomy): Eukaryota > Viridiplantae > Streptophyta > Pinopsida > Pinales > Pinaceae > Pinus > Pinus albicaulis. The sequence goes on along the minus strand of JAXQQM020092564.1, from coordinate 103,729 downwards.
GTTCTTTTCTTGTGGATTTGACGAGCTGTCTTTAGCCGCCATGCCTTGGCTCTATCCTTTGTTCTGCGGTTTGGAAGCACCTTTTCCTTGCTTTTGATTCGCAGATCCAAAGTCTCGCTTCTTCTGTTTGAATTTCTGCTCAATCTTGGCAGCATACCGGTATGCCGTACCAAGCGAGGGGATGTCGAGGAACTCCATTTCCTCCTGAATGTATCTGTGCAGACAACTGCGATACTTTAGCACCAAATGTTTCTCTCAATCTTTGATACCCAACTTTGTGCGCAGGGTATGGAACAGATTCGTCAGCTCGTGCACATCTTGATCCCTTTGTTGTCGCAGCGTGGTCCATTGTATGTACTTGTCCTCATAGCTCCCCACGGGATAGTACTGTTCCTTGACGGCGTCTCGAAAATAATTCCAAGTTGGTACAGCCGAGAACAGAGAGGGTTCTGTCTGGTCCTTGTTCTCACAGTAGGTTTCCCACCAGTCCTTAACATGGGGGGTAGCTTTGAGGAGTGCAAAAATAATCTTCTCCCGGTCTGAAAAGTCATGAACAGAGAAATATCCTTCTAGTAGATTCAACCATCTATCTACGGCATCTGCGTCTATTTGACCCTCAAATATGGGAATGTCAAAATTTACTTGTACCTTAAAGGGAGTCGCAACTCCAGAGTGGCTACCGGATGCAGATGCGCCGCCGGTGGGCAGCCGTTGAAGGATCTGAGCAAAGCTATCCATCATCGCGTTCCTTTGTTTTTCGAGGGCCTCCTCGAGCAATATTTTGATAGGATCTCCTGCTCCCTCATCTTTCTTTTCGTCCCCCATGGGCATCCGTCGAGGTTTGCGAGGCTGATCTTGCAAAGGTTCCACCAGATCAAGCCCTAGCTCCTTATACCCCGACCTCGTTGGGGACATGCAAAGAAGGATCGAGAAAAAGCAGACACTCTGATACCACTGATCCGGATTTATGCAGGAATGCAACAGAATAAACACATAACCATAAATACAAGATGCAACGGAAATAACACTTCATTTCATTAATATCAAAGAACTGAAATTTGCTTACATAGAGAATGGAAATAAAACTAGCTAGGGCACTGGTAGCTATCTCTGAGAAGAGATGTGGTGGCTACAGGCCTCTGAACTGCGTTACAATGAGGCTCGAGGGCCTATTTATTATTGAGAAACAATGGAGAACCCTAAACATCCTAGAAGCCTAACCCTAGGAGATGAAGCGCCAAAACTATGGGCCCCGTTTGGGTAAATTGGTGTTTCAACTTTCCAGGGACGTAACTTTGGCATACTATCTCTGTTTGACGCACATGATACATCATTAGAAAGCTCTATCCGAGGACTACAGCTTTCGAGACGAATTTGATGATCAAATTCGTTGCTGCTTTGATACCCAAAAAACATCGTTTAGGGCCTCAAAACGGCTCCAGAAGTTTAGGACCCGAAAAACTGCTAAAAATAGTAAGTTATGCCGAAACAGAAAACTGAAAGAGACAATGGCGGGTATACGGTGGGTTTCGAAAATGACATTTCAGTTTCTTTGACCATAACGTCTGACATCTCGTGTATATTCTCTCCACTCTTACTCTAGCATAAACTCGTTCTTAATAGACAGCTTTCATAAACAGACCTCTTAAGGTTTTCCATTTTTTTCAGGTGGTTTGGAATACTGGTTGGTACAAAATAATGGTGACAATTAGATGCTACCAAATTCCTATTTAATTTGGGATAAAGCAGTCAAGCCAGCTCACAAACATAATAGTGACAATGACATGTTACCGATGTCCTGTTGCTTTCTCTGATATCTGAACAACTATGAAGCCACGCGAGTGACAATTAAATTCTCACAGTGGCATATTGCATGACCAGGTATGAAAATATAGCGAGCAACCAATGACAGTTAAGTGCTACCAACTTCAACTCATTAGTAGTTATGAAAATTTGATTTTGATAAATTCATAGATTTAAAAAAATTTAGAGACAAAATCAATTTCATTTCAATAATAAAAAGTTGACTTTTGTAAATAATTTTTTTTATAATCAATTCCATTTTAACAACTATAACATCTATTCCATTATGGTTATAGGAGTGTAGTGTAGGAGATATAATATAGAAAATACAAAAATGTTGGAGGTAGAGGAAAATTAAAATGTTGCTAGTGGGAAAGTGATAAAAATAGAGGTAGAAGGAAATAATAGAGAAAACAAAAAAACATGGGGTCGGAGAAGTAATAGAGAAAATACAAAAACAAAGGGAGTTGGGACTAATAATAGGGAAAACATGAGTTGGGGAATTAATAGAGAAAATACATAAACCTTTTTTTGTGTTTTCTCTATTATTTGTGGCACTCTCGAACCTTCACATTGAATATAGAAAACAATAAAACTCTTTTATTTTTCCCATCTCTACACTTGCAAAAACATTTTTTGTTTTTTCTCTATTATTTACCCTACTCAGCACACATTTTTTGTGTTTTACTATTATTTTCATCCAACCATATGTTCACAAAAAAATTCTTTATTTTTTTTCTAATATTTCTCACCACCCCTACCCTCACAACAAACAAGTTTGTGTTTTTTCTATTATTTACTCCAATCCCACATATGTTTTTTTTTGGGTTTTCTCTATTATTTCCCACATTGGCACCCTAATAAAAAAGTTTTTTTTTTTTTCCACAACCTCCACCCTCACATTTTTTTTACATTTTATCTATTAGTGGGGCCTCATCCCACCCTCACCCTCTTTTTATTTCCCAAGAAAAACACTTGGTGAGAGTGTTTTAGTTATATCTTGATGCAATGCTTCTCACATTGTAGCCTTGTAAATTACTATCGAAGAGAGGCATAAATAAAGACTTTAAGTGCTATATTCTGTAAAACTTTCATGAGTCTTGAGCCATGATATTTATGTGTATGTAACATGTGGTATGCCGCTACTCAATAGATGTGATTGTAATAACTACTACTCAAAAGAGTCTTTGAGATTTTGATATAATTGTTAAAATCCAAGTGTGCATGAAGTTGAAATAGATCTCTTTCTTCAAGTGCAAGTTTGTATGTCTTTTTGTTTTATACCTTACCTATTTATGTAAAACACAATAAAGAGTTGCAAGAAAGGAAATATGCAATTTTCAAAGAACATTAGTTCTTCATTGTCTTATGATTTCAATAATAGAATTCAAAAAAAGAGTAGGAAATCATGAATTCCAAGATTATTACACTTTGTTGGTTCATAAAACTTATATAATACAAAGTTCATAATTCATGAACATGAACTAGTGTTGACATTATGATTAATGTGTTGTTCTTGATGGAAACCTACTAAATAAATATGTCAACATGATTGAAACAAATGCTACAGATATGATAAATAGAAAAATGGCAGTTCAAAGAGAGATGAATGTTAAATATGAAGTTTGGGAAGGTATATGCGAATCATATTCAGAAGGGTCATGTACATACGCAGATATGGTGAATAGAATTTGCGTACAAAATCCGCACCATGGTAATTTTAATATGAGAGGACTTTACCATGGTATTGGCTCATAGTATTGAAAGCAACAATGATTATTTGATCCTATCAAAGCATACTAACGTCATTAATAAAGGATTAGATAGGACTAAAGCTAGATAAGGAGATGGAGATTAAAGTGTTAAAGGTGTAAGTGATGGATTATTTATGAAAGATTTCATCTGAAACATGTGTGCACCAAGGAGAAAGGAGAAGACTCAAATCTGAAAGATATGAAGTATGGTGGCATATGTGCTTGTTTGGTTTACTTATTGAAAATGTACAATAATGATAGATCTAATACTACTGTGATCTAAATGAAGTATTCTAAAGTATTTAATTCTGAGAGTAGGGGTTGCGAAGAATTAAGATTATGTTTACAACGAAATTTTTCAGATCTATACGCAGGTTTTTGTGAGGTTAGTCACGTACATACACGGATATGCTTCTGGGTAGTTGTGTATATATTCTGTGAAGTGTTTTCAGTTTGTGCAGATTTGTACACGGGTGTTGTGAATTATAAGCACATACATATGCGGATCAAGTTTAAGGAAGTCACGTATACATTCTAGGGTTTTGCAGTATGACTTATTGATGATATTCGATCAGTTTTGTTATGTTTCGTGTTGTCTGTCGATGATGTCTCTATTATAATGATTTGTATCTGAAATTATTGACTAGGTTAAATGTGAAATGATATATTGATTGATAATGATGATACAATACAATGATCTACGTTTGGTTTAGTAATATGTGCTTGGTTCAAACGATCTGTGTGATCCAAGTGGATATTGGTGGCCACTCACCTATTCCACCTAGACCTCTATTCAGTTTCATAATTTTCCTTTTTTATAGAAGCATTTACTATTTTTAGCAGTTTTCTGAGCCTTAAAATTCTGGAGCTATTTTGACACCCTAAACGACATTTATTTGAGGTTCGCAGTAGGCCCATGGCCATAGGTAAGGGACTACAACAAATTCTGTAGTACCCGAAGATATATTTTTGACAATATATTGTATGTGCCAAACAAAGATAATATGATCAAGTTACAACCCTAGGAAGTTGGCTTCCCAACTAACCCCAACAGGGTCCAAAATTTTTTGGTTGTTTATGGTTTTCCCATGTTATTCAATGATAAAATGGCCTTTAAGCCTAATTGTAACATAGGTCATAGGCATGTAGCTGTTACATCTCTTCTCAGAGATAAGATACCATTGCTCGAGCTAGTTTATTTCCATTCTTTCTGTAAGCTTATTTCAGTTATTTGATTTAATGAAATAAAGCATATTTTTGTTTCATCTCTGTGTTTATGTTTATTTATGTATTTTATTCTGTTCCTTCATAAATCCATATCAGTATGAATGATGGAATGATCAAAGTTTGGTTTAGTGATTGATGATTCAGTGTTCAATATTTTAATATCTGTACGCAGGTTTTGTATAGAAGAAACACTTACATATGCATATGTTCTTCAGAATAGTAGTGTATACATTTTGATGCATGTATAATAAGGGTTTGCAGTGACATCAATTATTTTTTGTGATAAACAATGTATGAACTAGTTTATTGATGAATGGTTGTGCATTGGTATGATATGATGGTTAATATCTGATATGGAATATTTTGATCTTGTTGCAATGGTTGGCTAAGATTCAATGATTGGTTTGTTGATGTTATAGTGATTCAGCTAGTTCATTGTTTGGTTTCAAAATTATCACTTGGTATTGGGCTTAGTGATGGAAGTGGGTCAAGTATGAATATATCATGAAAAGTGGCCTACAGTTTTGATTCTTTGAGTCAGGTGGATCTAGAATGAAATATTATGAAACGTGGTCCATAAGAGGTGTTGAGGGTTGGAGCCTTTAGTGAGTAATTCAAAGCTTCCTTCTTGTAGTAGCTGGTGAATTTGTGCAGGGGGTAGGTTCTCCCTTCTTGTAGGAGCTGGTAAACAAGATCAGTGGGTTGGATCTCCCTTCTAGTGGGTGATGGAGAACGAGAGAAGGTTGTAGACTTCTGCATGTGGGTATCTGTCTATTGGTAAGAGTCTATGGAAATACAATATTATAAGAATATTTTCTTTATATAATAAGAAATAAACCATTGTTTTCTCCCACATTGGATTTCCACCTAAAAATAATCCTTGTGTTCTATGTGTATTGCTTATATGTTGTGTAATCTGATCTTTATTCTTATGGTTTCTACTTAATGAATGAATAATGAAGTAATGATGCACTGGTTAAGGATTAAAAATTAATGAAATAAATGATAAATTAGTTATTTGGATATACACGGTTTGTAGTTACGACAGTCACGCACATACGTGGGTTTTGTGAATGACAATAGCATATAGAAATTAGAATAAGAAATTGATAATTTAAAGTGAGTTCAAAATATTGATTCTCCCCCACCCCCACTAAGTATTTTTCCCAACAATTGGTATCAGATCAGGTCACTCCAGCAGAAGCTTAAATGCTTGTGAGTGGATTAGGGACAATGGGAAATAAGCAAAAGAAGAAGGAAACTAAAAGGAAGAAGTAAGCTCAAGAAAATCGCGGTAGTGAAAGTAATATATCAGAAGCAATGAAAATAATAGATGTCAGCAAATATTAAGATTTAGGAGCACCTTGTTTTCTATTGATCAAAGAAGATAGTAACAAAGAATTATCATGTACTGGTTCTTGTTCTAATTGTGATCCATTTCCTTGTCTATTTAATAATGGTGATAGTGAAGATGACAGTGGATCAATTGAAATTTCTCTCATGGGTAAATGTGAAAGTAATCATTCTAAAGAGGAAATAGAAATAGAAAATAAAGGTAAATCCAAACTTTATAAGTATATCAAAGAAATTGATGCATTGCTAGTTCAAGGGCTAAAGCAAAATATTCTAAGTGTAGGTCAATTAGCTAACAAAGGAAATATGTGTTTACATCAACTAAATGCAAGGTTATAGATGAAGAATCTAGAAAGGTTATAGTAAGAGGATAAAAAAATCCAGATAAATTATATGTACTAGTGAGAAGAATTTAGATAGAAATGAAAAGGATAGTTCCTCTTCTTTAGATTCAAAATAAAATAATATGCTCTCTATTGTAGTCCATTTATCTTAAAAAAATACTTCTAACAAAGACTTCAAAGTGAATGTGAGGTACATAAAACTCATAAAGAGCAGGTGTTGATTATCAAGTCCACAAGATCAATAGTGTATGATCTCAAGGGGAGCTATGCATGAGTATCTTGGTGATGGTTCTCTATTTTGATTTGATATTATTTGGTATTACTAACATTACTTTTGATGAAGTAACAAAGAAGAGTGACAATAAATATAGGCTCATGGGGATTTGTGACTATAAAGAATCAATATTTTACTTTATGTGCATGGATAACATGAAGAACATTCACGTATATACACGAGTTTTGATCTATACAGTCGCGTATGTTTCTCTGAGATGAAGAAACAATGGGATATTTTGATATGATTTAATCAGTTATTAATGGATTTCTGGCTCTAATATTGACTTACTGCAAACTTGTGTCCATGTGATGTATAGGAATGTTGTTGGTTCATGATGATTCATGATGTGGTTACAAAAATTTATATTGTTGTGGATATGGAGCTTTAATGTGCTTGCTCATTGTTGAGATGGATATGATCATATTTAATAGTGAATAGTTGGCACACGTTCAGTGGGAGTATATTCTATATTTCTAATGGTGCATTGTTGGAATTATCGTTTCTTAAGAACTCCTTGTTGCATGATGATGATTATGATTAGTACATATCATTGGTGATGTATAGTTGTTACTACTGGTATTCAAGATTCATATACTGCTATCATTTTGTCATTAGTGATGGTGAAGTAACGGATGGTGCTTATATGTTGCTTGAGTTACATTAATGGTATCATTCTCTTGCTAGAACTTGAAGATACAAATATGACATTGGATAATGATGTTGCTAATCATATTTGTGATGACTGAAGGTTATTGTTAGTTGCACACATATTGTTGATGCATATGCTACCTATCTGCTATGTGTAATGATGTATATGATGCTTAAGGAGTGTGGGTCTTCTTATGTGTGAAGAAAGCTTGTTGATATTGATAATATGTGACCTAGGATATGAGTTACTAACAAATATTGACTGCACAATCTTATGCTCCGATTGATTTATGATGATGAGTTCATGATTTACCCACTATTTCTAGCGTCTCTCATTAATGAAAAGATATATACATATTTTTATCATTATGTCATGGCTTATCAATGCTGGATAAATTGTATATAGTAACCTTACGGAAGATTACATAAGTTTCATTTTGGTAAATTTGTTTATTTGATAAAATTGATGAAGGTTATTCTTGATGATGAAGGTTATTCTTATCCTTGATGAATACATGGAGATAATATGATAGCATTGTGGTTCAAAGAGATTGATATTCCTACCTATGGAGTATGGCTCTTCCTATATGTGGAAAAATAATGTTACATAAAGTCAAAAGGATGTTTATTGGTATGTAGCTACTACAACCGCTTGATGGTGCTTGGAAACATTTCATGTTTGGTCATGATGGAAATACTGATACTAGATGGTCTTAACATGACATGTTGATGATGAGTATGTTCTCTATGACATATATGTTGCAGATATCAAATGATCATGTTGTAGGTTCCTATATGGTATGTGGTAGTTGTTGATGACTGTCATGGTCTTGGTTACCTCATTATTGTCACTGGTTTTGGTTATAAAATATTATATATGTCTCTTGATGTAAATGTCGTGTAAATAACTATGATGTAATCATTCTAATATTAATTCATGTATGGGCTATTGATTCATGTTATATTACTATAAATTTGGGTCAAATATGTAACCCCACTATGTTGGGTGATTGTTGTAATCATGAGTCATTAAGGATAGGAGAGGTCATGTTTGATGATGTCATAAAGACTTGTACTTTTATTGTATATATTTATAAGGTCCAATATAGGCTTAGGGGGAGCATGGTAAGTATGAAAATTTCATTTACACCCTCCTCCAATATCTACCCAAGTAATTAACCAACTGGGGTAAACATGTGATGAGAGGCTACTTGATCTGATTCAACCTCCTAGGTGACCTTAGGGAAGTGGAATCGACAGAAACACATCAAACAAACCTTCCAAATCATCAACAAAACTCCCAAGAGCCAACCCAACCATTCAGGCATCCAACCCCTGGCTCCCACTAAGATTTTAGACTATTTAACCGCCGGACGCTCCCATAATATAGGCATGGGTGCATATAGGAGGCTCCAGATGCTCCCACAACATATGCATGCGTGCGTCCAAGGAATTTTTCCCACAAACCTGTGTCAACATCCAATATATTTGATCCACTTTTTCAGGCTCATAGCCCAGGTCACTACCCAAAACTCAATCACAAGTTTGGAAATGAAATACAACAACGAAACAATGGTGCACAAGAAAACATTTGAACAAGGACCTGACTGGACCCCTACTATCCATGATAGGAATTTCGTCAAACATGTCACAAATATGTAATATACAACTTTAAATAAAAGATATAACCATAGGGGTCTCATACTTATATGAGAATCACTAAGAAGCATTGTTGCCTCATCACATTAACTACATTACTATCTATTTGGGTATAGATACATTGTTTATTCATTTACCAATCAAAACATGATGAGATCCATACATCATCTTCTTCATAAAATACATTCACAACTAGCGTATAAGCAACAAAAATGGGGGCCATATCAATCTAGGAAATCCTCCATGTCAATGACATATCCTAACCAAGAAACCACATGCATGTTCCATGCATGGAAAAACTAGCAAGGAAACCATACATGCAAGTCAATACCTACAAAGAAATCCAATTGTAGCTACTGATACTGATGTCTTCTTGTGCTTTCCTACCTTTCCTTTGCCTTCTTGCTCCAAATTCAAAGTATGCCACACTCCTCCAAGATTGCTCCAATAAAACTCCAAGTATCCAAGAGTATGAGAGAGAGAGAATTTAATGAGATCCATAAGTGTTAGAAAAATATTACCAACTGATCCTCATAAGCCTTTTTATAAATGATGCTTTTATTTTCTTCAATTTCCATTAATTTCCTCCTCACATGCAACATGTGACCTTTCACCTTCCTTTTCTCTTAGTTTCCATTATTTTCATAAAGAAATGCCAATTAATGCCTCATGCCTTTCGAAAGCCTTTTCCATTTCATTTTCCAATTTCATTTAGCCATAATAAACCAAAATGAGAACCCGCTAGGATGTTTTTTCCCACCATTCAACTTGGAATACATGTCCCATGACCTTGGTCTTATATATTTTTTACATGGATTTTTTTACCAAAGTTGTTACAGAACCCTCCCACTTGGGGGAGCACCTTCCTTGGTGTTCAATGACACATACAACCAAAAACAGAAAAAATACTGCCTATGGAGATTTATAGCATAGCTTGTTGCAATATTTACAATGATCACTACTGAAAAAATGACAAAAATAACATTTATTTGAGCTTTATAAAACAACTCATTATGGTATTTACAATAACAACCATATTTGCTTCAACCAACAAATAACATTATTATCTATGGATCTTCATAAATCCAACTCGATACAATATTTAAAATAATATACACATATACACATACACACATTTTCTCAACCAAAAAATAGAAGCATACGATGTAGAAAATATAACCATGGGATTCAATCTGGTCTTGTAATGTACTAAAATAAGACAATGAATCCTTCTACAATTTGCAGAAACAAAATATGATCGCACAATCACATAACAAGTAAGAGAAAGAAATAATCAATCGAAAAAAATAAGATTTATCTAGGGAAAGAAACTTCTCAAAACCCCTCTATCTCTATATTTCATATGGTCAAGATCACGAAACAATAAAATGCTATTCCTCACACTCAGAAACCTTTGCACTCTCCTGACTGTCTCACTCTGATCTAGCTTGGATCTGGCTTGGAATCAAAGAAAATTAGGTCAATTATTTAACCTTTTTCTTGCCTCTGCCTTGCCTAGCTTTCTTATGCATTCTTGGGCTAATTGTGCCCCTATTAATTATGAAAGTACGAATTAATGATTGTGAAAGACTTCAAGTCCTTCTTGATGACCTCATGCATGACCTATACAATTTTATAATAGTACAATTGATAGATCTCTTCCCTTTAACCTCAGTCTCAACTAGGACTTCCTTAGAACTGACATACAAAAATTATTTATAGAAAATTATCAGTTAACTGATTGATCAGTACTTGTGAATTAAACCATATTTAACTCACTTGAACTATCACTAGCTCATCTCTCAGTTAGAACTAGTTAAACTAATTTTAACTCAAATAATTGAGTTAACTAATTAAAACTCACAAACAACTGTAACTATACCCCCCTGAAATCGTGGAAAATCCCCTACATGCCTCCTCTTTGAGCTCTAACTCGAATTTTCTAAGCTAACTAAGTCTTACTGACTCAGTTAACTAATATGTACATTGTCATGAGATGAAATTACAATTTCTCTTGCAATTTAATTAAGGAAAAATTAAATGAGAAGCATCATATGGTACCATTTATGGGTGCCCTTTTTTGGATTTCTTTTCTCATTACCATTTTTAATGTTTCTTGTTGAAAATTTCAACTCTCCCTCTCAACTAGAAAGGAATTCAATCTATCCCAATCTAGTACCTTTGGAATTTTCTGCATGCAATATTTCTATAGTGTTGTTTTCTCCTGCAACCCCTTAAACTAAATAGCCTAAAAAGAAAACTGAATGAATATGATGCATCTATCATCAAAGTCTCTGACTATTTCTAGCTACTGCACTATCTACTAGAAACGTTGTGATGCTACTGACTTTGCATATATGCCCTTTGCACTACTGGCAACGTTGATCTGCGCTCCAGTATCTGAAATCTATCACTCTTATTTTTGTCTTCCTGACATCTCACTGCATCAATCTTACTGATCCTTCCTACTATTATTTATTATGGGCTCCTCGTAGCCAGGTTTGATCCATGAGAAAAGCCATATCAATGGATCCAACCCAAATTTATTCTCTTGGGATTATGTTTGCACATCACCCCACCTCTCACCTGGAGGTATGACTGCATGTTCTCCCTCTGCCCATATGGCTCAAAGTTTCCCCCTCGTGGAGGTCTCTACTTGAGTGGATGCCTCCACTCGGTCTCCTCTCTACTTCTCCAATTATGGATACTCCATAATTTTTTGAGACTTCTTCTAATGCTGCATGTTGAGAGGTAATATGTGTTCCCTCTCAATCACCAAGTCAATAGCCTCTGCTTTTCTCCTAAAATATTTTCATGCATATTCTACCTCAAAAGCATACAGGTTCTTGACTCTTGCATTGATTTTTTTAACTCGTCTTGTGGAAATGTTTCTAAGGAACACCTTTCCTTTTCTAAATATGACATCATAACCAAAGTATTCCAATGCCACTACGGAAACCAGATTATTCTTTAGTCCTGGAACATACAATACATTTTTCATTCTGAGAGGGGAGCTAGAATCCCTCTGAAAGGTAATTGTACCTATGTCGGTTGCGCTATACCTCCCGTCATCTCCAAACTCTATGTTCTGCTGGAGGTCCTTCTCCTCCAAGTCACAAAAGAGATCTTTATTCCCCATCATATGGAACGAGGCACCACTATCTAGATACCACATGAATCCCATTATAGTGATGGCCATGCATGCAATGAGAGTAAAATAAAGCTCGAACTGTGAAGCTAGTGCTTCACCCGTTGCAACTGCAGGCTCCTTCATGCTTTCCTTCTTCAATGGAAAATTTGAGGCATAGTGCCCATTCTTGTGACAATGAAAACACTTGATATTGGACAAGTATCTCTTGCCCTCTCCGGCTTGGGACTTATTTTCCTTGGCTTTCTTTCATTTTTCGACAAATATTATTCTTTGTCTTTGTCGGAGGTACCATCTTTCGTGCTCCACCTTATCTCTTCTATTACCAAGTAAGACCACAAACACTCCAAATATGGTTTCTTCTCCGTCCAATTCATAGAGCCTTGGTAACTATTCCAGCTCTTGGGAAGGCCTAGAAGAGATAGGCTCACCAAATCATCCTAGGCTACTATCATAACAACAGTAGATCATCTTGACATTGAGTGAACTTCGTCAAGTATTTTTGTATCATCTCGCCCTCCTCCATCTTGATCTTTCTGAGCATTTCCTTCAGTGCCAAGTTCTTGTGGTTTCTGCTACTTTCAAACAAATATATTAGGAACTTCCACATAGCATATGGAGTCACCTTCCCATGGATACTCAAGACAATATGATCTCGAACTCCTTCTAACAATATCTATCTTACCTATACTACCTTATTCATCCAGGCATAAATAAGTTGGGCATCTGCTGCTGCAGGCTGAAGAATATCACTATTTATGAATTCATTCAGTCCATTGTCCTCAAGCATTGCCTCCACATTGTCCTTCAATGGTATGTAATTATAATTTACCTTAAGGGAATATTCGAGTCTCAATCCATAGAAAGACATCTTGATCTTTTGTTGGGTCCTCAAGAATAAATCTACAAATTCGAATCTATTCAAAACAAACTTTGTTCTTCTCTTCTATTTTGATTCTTAGTGCTCTAATAACATGTATAAAATATAACCACGAGATTCAATATGATCTTATAATGTACTAAAACAAGATACTGAATCCTTCTACAATTTGTGGAAACAAAATACAATCGCACAATCACATAACAAGTAAGAGAAAGAAGGAATCAGTCGCACAACACAATATGTATCTGGGGAAAGAACACTAGTACATTTGGCGGAAATTCCGACACTTTAGTTTCGACACTTTTGACGAAATGTCAGAAATTTCCCCAAATTTTATCAATTTTTCAAATCCTGCCACAAAGTGTCGCTATACCGACATTTGGAGACAAGTGTCGGTATTGTGACACTTAGAGGTAAGTGTCGGTCTTGCAACGTTTGTAAAAAAGCATCGTAATTGCAACAGATTGCTGAAATATGTCGTTATTGCGACACTTAGACAAGGTGTCACAATTGCAAAGTTTCGAGGAAGTCGTTGTTATTGAGATGGCTTGGGGAAAAGTGTCGCGCTTGCGACATTATAGAGAAAATGTGTCGCTATTCCAATGTTTAGAGGAAGGCATCGCTATTGCGACGGTTTGTGGCAAAGTGTCGCTCTTGCGACGGTTTCAAGAAAATATACTTTGGTTGAATATTGGCCCATTGTCTCCAAAATTCTTGCGCTTTACAACTTGAGTTGGCTGCAAATATAAAACCTCGTCAGAAAATTTCATCCAACTGAATTCCATCCAACCGAAAAATTCCATCCAACCGAAAAATTCTGAGTTGGGACACCTCGGGGATCAGGATGAATTCCATCCAACTGAAAATTCCCAAGCCACTTGTTGTCCTTGATAAACAAGCAGAACTGAGCTCTGAAAACAAGGTTCAAACCTCCGATATTTATTTGTTGTTAATATCATTGGCTAGCTCGACAGGTCGTCAAGAAGGGCCTGGTTGACCCCAGTGTTAAGAGTGCTGAGGACACCGAGAGATCACACTTGTGGTGACCAGTGCCTGCTGTTTTCCATTTTTATATTCTTCTGTTTGGTGGGATAATCCCACATTCACCGGGCGTATAAGCCATATTGGTGTTTATATACGTGTTGAGGTTTTACATGTTTTGACTACGAGCTGAAGGCTATGCACACTCATACATTCAATTGGGACTCAACGCATGCGCTGGGCCCCTCCCCTCATGACTTGGACTTGGTTGTGGTTTAGCTTGTGGTTCTCGGCCTCGGTCCTGTGGTGATTAGTGTAGGTGCTTGGGCTGAGCCAGGGGCTCGATGGAGTAAAAAGCCCAAAATTTTATTAAAAATATAAACAATTTTATATTAAATCTAAAATTGATATACACTTTTTTATTTGCCCAATAAAATAAGCTAGAATACGAACAATTTTATATTAAATATAAAATTGATATACACTTTTTTATTTGCTCAATAAAATAAGCTAGAATACGATAGGATTAGGGCATTTTGAGATTTTTTACAAAAATGGCAAAAGAGTGAAATAGATATGACAATCATTAAGGTAGTTTAGGAAAAATAGGATTTCATATATTTTAGCATGCAAATGGCTAGATTGGGGTAATTTAGGGCTTTTTAGAAAAATCAAGGTATATGATAATGACGGAAAATGGTGAATATAATGAAGGCATAAGGAATCATAGCCAAAAAATGATCATGAAAGACAACTTTCGAGGGTGAAAAAATGAGTGCTAACAAGATGCATGCTCTGATTCTAAGTCAGAACCTGATAAGAGGAATGAAAAAGGGAAGCATATGAGTGATGCACAGCCCAGTGCCACTGTTACCACCACCAAGATCCATAAGGATGAGCCCAAAGATCCAGAGGAGGGGGATCGCCTCTTCCACTCATAGATGTGGGTGAAGGGTTCTCTGTTGGAGTTCATTGTTGAAAACAAGAGCCAAAAGAACCTCATTTCAACAGAGGTTGTGAATCAGCTAAGCCTACCGACCACAAAACACCTACAGTCATACACCATCGAGTGGCTTCACCCACAGTCATACACCATAGGCCCGTTTTCTGTTTGCTCCCTTGTGGCATATTCATTTGGTCAGGCGCGTCATGTCGTGCCGTGTGAGGTTGCCCAACCGAGCGCGTTCGGGTCGGGCCATTTTGTTTGAGGGCGCCTGTAATAGTTTTTCTAAGTTGTGACCGCCTGGGTGCCTTGTGCACATTCAGGCGGCCCGTTTTCCATTTTCTCCCTTGTGGCATCATTTGGTCGGGTGCGTGGTGTCGCGTCATGTGAGGTCGCCCGACCGGGCACGTTCGGTTCAGGCCGTTTCATTCAAGGGCGCCCGTATCAGTTTTTCTAGGTTGTGACCGCTAGGGTGCCTTGTGCACGTTCGGGTGGCCCGTTTGTTGTTTGCTCCCTTGTGGCATCGTTCGGTCGGGTGCATCATGTCGTGCCGTGCAAGGTCGCCTGACAGGGCGTGTTCGGGTCAGTGCGTTTCATTCGAGGGCACCCGTATCAGTTTTGCTAAGTTGTGACCGCCTGAGTGCCGTGTGCACGTTTGGGCGGCCTGTTTTCCATTTTCTCCATTGTGGCATCGTTTGGTCGGGCGCGCTGTGTCATGCCATGTGAGGTCACCCGACCGGGCGCATTCATGTCGGGCCATTTTGTTTGAGGGTGCCTGCATCATTTTTGCTAAGTTGTGACCACCCGGGTGCCTTGTGCACGTTCGAGCGGCCCATTTGCTGTTTGCTCCCTTGTGGCATATTCGTTCGGTCAGGCGCGTCGTGTCACGCCGTGTGAGGTCACTCGACCGGGCGTGTCCGGGTCAGGCTGTTTCATTTGAGGGCTCCCATATCAATTTTGCTAAGTTGTGACTGCCCGAGTGCCTTGTGCACGTTCGGGCGACCCATTTTCCATTTTATCCCTTGTGGCATCGTTCGGTCGGGCATGCCGTGTCGTGCCGTGAGAGGTCGCCCAACCAGGCGCGTTCGGTTTGGTAATTTTGTTCGAGGGCACCCATATTAGTTTTGCTAAGTTGTGACCGCCCGGGTGCCTTGTGAAAATTTGGGCAACCCATTTTCCATTTGCTCCCTTGTGGCATCATTCGGTCGGGTGCGCCGTGTTGCGCCGTGCGAGGTCGCCCGACCGGGCGCATTCGGTTTGGGCCGTTTCGTTCGAGGGCGCTTGTATCAGTTTTGCTAAGTTGTGATTGCCCGAGTGTCTTGTGCACGTTTGGGCGGCCCGTTTGCCATTTTCTCCCTTGTGGCATCGTTCGGTAGGGCATGCCGTGTCGCGCCATGTGAGGTGGCCCAACCAGGTGCGTTCGGGTCGGGCCATTTTTTTCGAGGGTGCCCGTATCAATTTTGCTAAGTTGTGACCGCCTGGGTGCCTTATGCATGTTTGGGGAGCCCGTTTTCTGTTTGCTCCCTTGTGGCATATTCGTTCGGTTAGGCGCATCATGTCGCGCCATGTGAGGTCGCCCGACCGGGCGCGTTCGGGTCGGGCTGTTTTGTTTGAGGACGCCCGTATCAGTTTTGCTAAGTTGTGACCACCCGGGTGCCTTGTGCATGTTCGGGTGGCCCGTTTGATGTTTGATCCCTTGTGGCATCGTTTGTTTGGGCGCGTCGTGTCGCGCCGTGTGAGGGTCTCCCTCGACCGGGCATGTTTTGTCTGTGCTGTCTTATTCGAGGGCGCCTGCTACCGAATTTGTTGTTGTGATCGCCTAGAACCTCCAGTCTCATGTTCGAGCGGTCTATTTTCCATTTGCTCCCTTGTGGCATCATTTGGTCAGGCGTGCCATGTCGCACCGTGCGATGTCGCCCGAACGGGTGCGTTCGGTTTGGGCTATTTTTTTCGAGGGTGCCCATATCAGTTTTGCTAAGTTGTGACTGCCTGAGTGCCTTGTGCACGTTCCGGCGGCCCACCCACTCATACTATAAATTAATAAATAAAGAATACATGGCAACAAGCAACATTAATACTTACAAGATTGTTACATTAAACCCCTAACCCCTTAAACCATAAACCATTAAACTCTTAACCCTAACCCATTAAACCCTTAACTTTCCATTTCATTGTTTTCTGTTAGGATTTCCATTTCATTCTTAAATTGTTGCACAATTTCCATTAACACGCCATTCATATCACAGGATTCATTCCCTAGTTAGATCTACAAAAATGGATGCACCACTTCCTTTCCTCATAATGCTTTCTTTGTGAATGATAAAATAAAATTTATTATTTGTCATTCTACAGAGTCTATCATCTATTTATACTATATTATTTCCTTTCTAGTTCTAATACACATTTAAAAAGGTTTGGGATGCTAATTCACTCTCTGACTGACTTTTGACATATGTCAACAATGATTTGATATTATTTGAATTAATTAGGGTTCCTCCCTAGGTTCCACCTTAGCTATAAAACATTTCACATGGCCATATTGAAGAATACATAACTTAGGTGTCATTTTCTTCCATCTAGTGGCTCATGACCTAGAGATTGCATAAGGATCTATGGTGCTCATCACTTGGCTGTTTCAGATTAGCAATGTAGGGAGGTTGGAGTAAGTTAGAGGGTAGCTACCCCTCCTCTCCCCAACCTTGTTCCAGGCTAATTTTCCTTTGTCACTAATTTTTAAGACCATTGTGAAATTGATTATGGTTTTTAGTCGCAGGAATGGATTGAAGCTCTTGATAGTCACGACCTCCTGGGCTTCAAGTTGCAATTCATTATTTTTGTTTTGGGGATAAGATTTTATAGAATTCTTGCTCGAATTCAATGGTGAGGATTCAAAGACTCATCCTTTACCCATTTATGTATACATATATATATTTTCCCTATAAATAAAATGCTATTTACATTTGTTAATTTTTGTAGGGTCTTTGGCATCATTTCATCACAATCCCTCAAGATCAGGATTGATCCCTTCCACAGGTGAGCTATTACACTATTTTATTAACCCCCCTTCATGTTATAAACTAAATTTCCTTATTCTAGTTGGCTTAGTAGAAAATTAGAGTTTTATTTTCTTGTTTCTTTTCGTTATGGTGTCCTGGAGCTTGTTCGACCACTAATAAACTTGTTCAGGTAAATGTTTCTAATTCTCTCTATGGAAATTACTCCCCTCTAAGTTCCAGCTAATCTCTCTCAAGTCCTATCTCTTGACCTTCTTCTCTCTCCCTTTATCAACTTATACCTCCCTCTCTCTTCCCCAATCTCCCTCTCTCTCTCTCTCTCTACCCTCCAATCCTCTCTCTATATCCTTGTTACATTGAGACGCAAAGAATAAGAAACTAATGTACAAAAATAGAGACCAATGAAGCTATCATCTTAACCCCTAACCCCTTAAACACTAATTCCCAACCCCTAACCCATTTAACCCCCTAAACCTCTAAACCCCTAACCCATTTAACCCCTAAACCATAAACCTCTAAACCCTTAACCCCTAAACCCTAAACCCCTAACCCATTTAACCCCCTAAATCAATATTAAACCCCTAACCCATTTAACCCCATAAACCTATAAACCCAATTCGTTCGAGGGTGCCCATATCATTTTTGCTAAGTTGTGACTACCTGGGTGCCTTGTGCATGTTCAGGTGGCCCATTTTCTATTTTCTCCCTTATGGCATCGTTCGTTCAGGCGCGTCATGTCGCGTTGTGTGAGGTCGCTCGACTGGGCGTGTTCAGGTCGAAATGTTTCGTTCGAGGGTGCCCATATCAGTTTTGCTAAGTTGCGACCACCCGGGTGCCTTGTGCATGTTCGGGTGGCCCATTTTCCATTTTCTCCTTTATCGAATCGTTCGTTAGGGTGCGCCGTATCACGCTGTGTGAGGTCACTCAACCGGGCACGTTCAGGTCAGGTCGTTTAGTTCGAGGGCACTCGTATCAGTTTTGCTAAGTTTTGACCGCCCGGGTGCGTTGTGCATGTTCGGGTGGCCCATTTTCTATTTGCTCCCTTGTGGCATCATTCGTTCGGGCACGTTGTGCCGCGCCGTGTGAGGTCACTTGACCGGGCACGTTCAGGTCGGGCCGTTTCGTTCGAGGGCGCTCGTATTAGTTTTGCTAAGTTGTGAATGCCTAGGTGCCTTGTGCATGTTTTGGCAGCCCATTTTCCATTTTCTCCCTTGTGGCATCGTTCGGTCAGGCGCGTCGTGTGAGGTTGCTCGACCAGGCGCGTTCGAGTCGGGCCGTTTCATTCGAGGGTGCCCGTATCAGTTTTGCTAAGTTGTGACTGCCCGGGTGCCTTATGCATGTTTTGGCGGCCTGTTTTCCGTTTGCTCCCTTGTGGCATCATTTAGTTGGGCGCGTCGTGTCATGCCGTGTGAGGTCGCCTGACCGAGTGCATTCGGGTTGGGTCGTTTCGTTCAAGGGCACCCGTATCAGTTTTGCTAAGTTGTGCCCGCTCGGGCACCTTGTGCATGTTGGAGTGGCCCGTTTGCCATTTTCTCCCTTGTGGCATCATTCAATCGAGCGCGCTGTGTGAGGTCGCCTGATCGAGCACGTTCGGGTCAGGCCGTTTTGTTCGAGGGCGCCCGTATCAGTTTTGTTATGTTGTGACCACCCAGGTGTCTTGTGCACATTCGGGTGGCCCATTTTCTATTTTCTCCCTTGTGGCATCGTAATTCATTGGGCATGCCATCATGTCGCGCCGTGTGAGGTCGCCCAACCGAGCGCGTTTGGGTCGGGACGTTTCATTCGAGGGTGCCCGTATCAGTTTTTCTAAGTTGTGACTGCCCGGGTGCCAGCTTGTGCACATTTAGGTGGCCTGTTTACCATTTTCTCCCTTGTGGCATCGTTCGGTCAGGAACGCTGTGTCGCGCTATGTGAGGGCACCCAACCAACCGCGTTCGGGTCGAGCCGATTCGTTCGAGGGCGCCCGTATCAGTTTTTCTAAGTTGTGACCGCCCAGGTGCCTTGTGCACGTTCGGGTGGCCCGTTTGCTGATTGATCCCTTGTGGCATCATTCATTCGGGCGCGTCGTGTCATGCCGTGTGAGGTCGCTTGACTGGGCCTGTTCGGGTCGGGCCGTCTTTGCTCAGTGGCTCCAACAGCGAGTGCAGATCGTCCTTCGAGAGTTGCAGAGTGGCGCCATTGGGTTCCTTGTCCATCTTTCTCATCTTACCATCACCCTTGATCCACCATGATTTTTTCTCTGGTTTAAGAAGAGGGGGGTTCATACTAGCTTCAATTCCCCAAATTGACTCATGCCAAGTCTTTTAAAGATTGAATGATTACAAAATCTTCCCTATTAGACATGTACTTTGGTCAGTCACATATAGGAGGATAATTTAAATTTTAAACCACATTTTGATTTCTAGATTCCAAAGTTTAAGTTTAAGCCTGAACTGTAGCAAGGGTTAATGCCATTGTTCATGGGGTACATAGCCTGTGACATACAATTTGCCATAATTTCCATTATGTGAACTGTAAAACGAGCCAATTTTGGAATCATATCAGTGTTTAAATCCCAAGAATTTTAGTGTAACTACCAAACAAGCTTGTAGCTATGTTACCAATAGGGATGCCCCTCTTTTGGAGTGTATGGAGCAGAATCAATTTGAAATTTTTCCTTGAATTTTAAGGAGCGTAACTAGGCTCCTCATAGAACAAAATCAAAGGAGTTGGCACTACTAAGGACTGTGCGTAGAATCCATATAATGGCCCTATTAAGTGACCCCTGTCTGTGATTGCAATTTCCTAACCTAATGTGGAGTCTTGAAACATGATAAAAAATTAAAATAGTATTGATAATTACAATGGAAGCTACCAAATCTAAATTACTATTTGCATTCAATTACAGGTAAAGATCCAAGTTAAAAAATAATACATAAATTATAAAGAAAAAATATGTATAAAAAAAGAGATTAAAACTCCAAATATTTAAAATACAACATAGTTTAATAGTGTAATGTTTAAGACTCCTTTTAATAAAGCATGATGATTTAATAGGGTAGAAGGATTACTATATGCAAAAATCAGTGCATTATTTACTCATATAATTTTAATTTCTCTTCAAAAAAATATCTTTTATATTTTTGATTGTAAATATTTTAAACAATCAAAATAAACAAACATTTAATTATTTAGAAAATATTTTAGTTATTTAGAAATTATTATAATTATTAAAAAATATCTATATCTTTAAATTAATTTGAGTGGCATTAAAAAAACACACTTGTTTCATTTCAAAATGTCAAAAATTTTCAAATATCAAAAGTTTTAATTTCCCTCATTCATTTCCCTCTGGTTGCATGGTTTGTCCAAGGAAGGAGGGAGGATGCGGCCATACTGTCGCCGGTTTTTAGGAAGGATGCAACCATACTATTGCAGGTTTGGAGGAAGGATGCGAGAGATTTGTGTCCCGAGCCATGCTCATGGATATGGCACCATGGACAGTGTGAGTATCTCTGCATTGCTCTCAACTCCACAACTCCAAAAACATGTACTCTTATTCTTCAATACAACAAGAATTTTGGTTGGCGTTTTAGCCTTTTTTTCAGGATCTTGTCTCATGGGTCTACTTGTAATTTGTTCTATTGGGACTGCAACCCATTACCAACCCGATCTAATGAAACAAATGCACAGTGGCCTCTGTGGGAGCTTATAAGCCTGATCAGACCTTACCACAGAAGTTGCACTGCTATCACTCGTTGCAGGTGTTACACTGGCTAAGCTTCAATTTGCTTCATCGCCTTTTCTCCTTTCTTGGAACCCTACTATATGGCACATTTTATTATCTAGATGGATAATATTATTTGTGTCTATGTGCAGGCACTAATCTGCCTAAATTAGGGGTTTGGTTTTGATCCCTAGCTAGAAATTGTATTACCTGCACTATTTGATCATTGTTCTGTTACATAAGTTAAGTGTCCAGCTACTGGGAGCAATGGATTACTGTGCGCCTCAATAGCTATCACAATGTCTTCCAAAAATTGTTCCTAAACTGACTGAGGTTTGGATCAATGAAGAAATATTGAAGTAAACTTTGAAATTGCTTAGGTTATGTTGTGGACTAGCATGAAAAGGTATGATTTTGATGATTACTTTAATGACTTTTTAATACAATTTGTGAACCTTTTGTATCATGGATTTAGAAAGTCATAGGGAACTATCACAAAACATGTGAAAATCGATATGTATAACTTAGCCACTGATAATGGTTATTTTCTATACAGGGAAAGAGGAAAACGAAGGGTTGCTGCTCTAAAGATAAGAACGAAGTGGAGATAACCGTTGTTCCTCTGGATGAGAATCAAACGTAAACATAGGGAGACAAGATCAAGGAGAATCGGCTCGGGCAAGAGAGAGAGGACACCAGCTCAGCGCAATAGCAAAGACTGGATGAAAGTTAGCTGTTTGGCGAATCCCTCAGGATCGAAGATCCTAAGGGATCGCTGCTTTACTTATCTAATTGCTTGGACATCTCCGCCATCGTTTTTATAAAAAGAGACAAGTACTGTTAGTTTAGAGACGGAGAATGGCGAGATAAGATACGTTTGATGTAATCTTTTGTAAGACATTCGATTTGGTTATTCAGCTTTGTTGAGAACTGGTTCGATGTATTTTTGATCAATGTATTAATGAAAGACTGGTGATTATTCCATCTTCGCATGTGCGTTAACCTAAAGCGGTGTATCCTTGGAGGCTAAGGGCCCGGCCCCGAAGGACACTTGCTTCTGTACCATTACAGCTTCGTTTATGTGTGGTTTGTTCATTACTGTTAGTTGATTATTTGATATGCTTATACGTTCAGATTACATGCTCTGTTTAAGTTGAATCATTGAAGTTTCTACAGCCGGATTTGTGTGTTAACTCTGCATTGCGTTCTTATTCCTTTCTAGAGTTAATCGCATATCCTTACTGTCAAGCTACAGAGCTGTTCTATTGACATTTGTGTTGTGTGCGTTTCTAATGCATCAGTATTATTCCATAATTCCCAATTGTTATTGCTGTTCCATTAATATGATTTGTGTCATTCGCCTTTAGATTAACAGCATGTTCCTTGATTGCAAAGAGTGCATAGATTAAGTTGAATATAACCCGCGGGACTTAGTATTCATTTGCTGTCCTATTTTAGAGTTGCTGTTCCATTCCAGAATTATAGTTTAATCCTTTATTTCCTTTGCTGTTCTATTTATCTGCATTTGATGGTTTGCTGTGAGAGATGATCTAAGACTGTAGTGAGCAGTATCAGTCACTGTTTAGCTCCCAGGCTTGTGATCTATGCTTGATTTCTTTTTCTATCAGTTTCTGAAGGGATGGTTTATCATTACCGAACCCTTGACTGATGAGTTGTTGAGTTACATGAGTGTGTGATTTACTTCTTTAAAGCAATTTGATTTCAGTTAAGCATCCATTTACTCTTGTATTTCTTAAAGCACTGTACTACTAGCATTACTCTGACGAATGAGCCTCGGATTGAGTCACTCTTTGTAATGACAAAACGCTCTCGGGTTGACATAGTAATGTGAGGTAATTAGAGGTGAAAGAGACCCTTTTTATAGCTCTACATTTTGGCGCCGTTGCCGGGGAAAGAGTGTAGCCATTTGTCTTTTTTTCAGAGTAGTGTACAAGCCTACTAGGGAGGAGTTGGATCCTAAAAACGGAAGGTAAGAACCTACGTGCAGAGCATGTAAAAGACCTGCTCATTATCCGCTTTCCTAACAGATTTGTTTTTGCTTGTTTGAACAGAAGTTCGTAGTTTATTTTTGAGTGCATGACTAAGCAGAAAAAACCAGAAAAAAATATCAAACCCCCATCCAAACCTGAAAAAGCTAAGGGGCCAGTGACCCTTGGCCGAACAACCTTCATAGACGAAATCTATAAGAAAACAGAGTCTCAGCCATCAGTAGGTTTCAATAAAAACACTTCTAAACCACCTACTAGTTCCCTTCAGGCCACAGGATCACCATCTGTAGCCTGTGCTGAGGTGCATAGTCAAACTGAGGAGCAGGACTTTCAAGAAGTTGAAAATTCCACTCCAGAATTATTGCGGGAAGGGAACTCTAGCAACTTTTGTGAAGGAGAAGGAGAAACAGGGGAAACCGAGGAACCAAAATCTCCTCTTGAAACAAATCAGCCATTAGATAGCACAGATAAGGGGAGTGCCGCGAAAGTCATTGTTGAAGAGATTCAATCTCCTCAAACACCTGGTATTCCCATTATTCCGGATAAAGGAAGCGCTATTAAAAAGATCCCTGTCAAAACCGTTCCCAACCAACCTAGGAATACCCTCCTAGATATCTCAGAAGGTTACTGGCATATATTCGATTCCATGGCTCAAAACCAACCAAACGCTCAAAACCAGCCAAACACTCAAACCTCTACATTACAATATCCTATAGTGGATTCTGCAGCAAATGCACCCATGAAAGCTATCCCTCTTCAGCATATCCCCACATTTCATGGACTCACATCAGAGGATCCGGATGCATTCCTATTCGAATTCGATGTGTTATGTTGGGGGTACGATTACACCACCGATCCCCAAAAATTGAAATTATTCCCCTCTACATTGAAAGGGGCTGCCTTAAGATGGTTTATGGGGCTAGGTGGTGGGGTTATCAACAATTGGGATCAAATGAAAGAATCCTTCTTAAAGAAATACCAGGATTATTGTAGGTCTAGAGAATTAAAAGACGAAATATTTCAAATGACAGCCAGACCAAATGAAACATTAGAAGAGTATGTGGAACGTTTTCAGTATAATTTACAAATATCTCCTTATGCATCGCTACCTTTACCTGATAATGTGTTAAAAACTGCATTAATGAGGGGCATGAAGGAAAAATGGATTGAAACATTAAACATTATGGGCAAAGGGGATATTTATCAAGAGAATTTTACTGACATCCTTGACTTATGTATCAGGAGTTCGAGAGGCAGCACAAGAATAAAACCGACAGAATACGATCGGTCTGCAAGAGATAACAAAGTATCAGCAGAAGGAGTAACACATGCAGAAATTGGAAATTTATTAGAAAATTTTAAAATTGATATTATGGGGACACTAACTACACAACTTGATATTGTGCAGGCTAAACAAAAGCAGCTGGAGGCAGAACAGAACATGGCAATCTTCTGTCCTCGTTGCAGAAAAAAACACAGCCACAAGGAGTGCCCTCTGGATAAAGTCCAAACATGCTCCATCTGTACAAAAGACCACCTTACGGAGAGCTGCCCCTCACTTCCTGGATTGAAAGCAGTATATAAGGAAGCAGAAGAAGAACCAGAATCGGTGAATTCAATCAATCAGCGCCGCCCGTGGCAACCAAGACAACCTGGTATGTTTTCAGACCCAACCTCTTTCTTTCAAAACCCACAGTATAATGCTCAACAATATGGTATGTGGCAAAATCAATCTCAAACCCCATTTACAAACTGGTCACCACAATCATTTCCTTCTCCAAATCCATGGCTGAATCAAACAAGCCAAACTGGTTGGCCAAATTTCCCTTACACTCCACCATATTGGCAAAATGGCCCGTATCCTTCACAGTGGACTCCCTCTACTTCACAAAATTCACCCTGGCAGACAAGCTGGCAAAGACCGATGTACCACCCAGCTGGAACTATTCCGCTCCCTCAACCTACTTTGCCAGCTCTACAACAAAATCCCCAGTCTAACTTGAGGCCGCAACTCCCAGCCCAACCCGATCCCAATCCAAACAACGGGCAGGTCCAATCCATTCAAATCATACAATCACCAGAAGCAGGACCCGACTTAAGGGAGTGCAATGACCTTCAGCTAAGATCTGGGCGTATAATTGAAACTGAGGGAGATAAAACAGTTCATATTGAAGATCAGTTACCCAGAGAACATCAGTCACAACAAGAGGATGTAAATAAGCAACAAACTCATAATCAATCAACCACATCCTCTCCTCCGTTCCCAGAACGATTAGCCATACCTCGATCCATACAATACCCTGACTTTGACATTCTGGGAGAATTACAAAACTTGTACATAAAAATTCCATTCCTCCAAGCTATTCAAGACATTCCCATATACGCCAAAACCATAAAAGAGTTGTGCATAAAGAAACCAAGGAGGAATATAACAAACAATCCAAGAGTCCAAGTAGTCGGCACCTTATCTGACCTATTGTCGGGAAGAGAAACACCCCTTAAATATGAAGACCCCGGGAATCCAATTATAGCTGTTCAAATTTATGGCCAGACCCTGCCTAATGCCTTAGTTGATTTAGGGGCTGCAATTAATATTTTAACAACCACAACTTGCCAAAAGCTCGGCATTACATATGTAGAACCCACCTCTACTCTGTTAGAATTGGCTGACCGATCTGTGGTTAGACCAGAGGGCACTCTACATGATGTCATGGTCTCTGTAGAATCCTGGGAGTATCCAACCGATTTCCTGATAATTAATCCAAAAACCCGACTTGATGGACACTCGCTAATTTTAGGTAGACCTTGGCTCGCTACTGCCGACGCCTACATTGGCTGTCGACAGGGAAATATGACCATAACCAGAGGACCAAATAGCAAAAATTTAGTTCTATATCCTCCAGCGCAGCCAAGTGTCACAATGATTAAAACGAATAAGCACCTTGTATCATATCTTACTGATAACATTAGATCTCCATTAACTATACAAGAGGCACTTGATTTCAAAGATCAAACAGAAGACGATGCCATTAACAATTTCATTACTCAAACTGAACCTCGCACACAATGTCACATGATAAAAGCAGCATTTGATAATGAGTTAGAAGAAGATCCCATGAAAGATATTCATGATCAAATAATACCTGTCACTTCTGTTGCAAATAGTAAAACTGTGGAAATTGCACCGGGGAAAACTTTAAACATCAATGCTAATCTCACACCGGAACAAGAAACAAAGCTCATCCATCTGTTAACAAAATATCAAGAAGCATTTGCATGGGACTCCCCTGATATGAAAGGAATTGATCCCCAGTTATGTACCCATCACATTTACATAGAAAAAGATGCCAGACCTGTGCGTCAGCCGCAAAGGAGACTTAATCCCCATCTAAAAGATGTTGTAAAAACTGAACTTCTGAAACTTTTAGATGTGAATTTTATCTACCCTATCTCTGACAGTAAATGGGTCTCTCCACTTGTGGTGGTACCAAAAAAGAATGGGAAATGGAGAATTTGTGTGGATTATAGGGAACTTAACAAGGCAACACAAAAAGATCATTTTCCTCTTCCTTTCATAGATCAAGTATTGGACACTTTAGCAGGGAAGAAGTTCTTTTCTTTCCTGGATGGCTTCAGTGGATACAATCAGATTCAGATTGCCCCTGAAGACCAGGATAGAACTACCTTTACTTGTCCTTGGGGAACATTTGCCTATCGAGTTTTACCTTTTGGCTTATGTAATGCTCCTGCCACATTTCAGAGGGCTATCCTTAGTATTTTTGCAGATTTAATCAATGATGGACTTGAAGTTTACATGGATGACTTTACACCATACGGAGATGACTTCGATCCAGCTCTAGACACCCTAGAGAAAGTCCTACAACGTTGCATTGTTACTAGGCTTTGCTTAAGCAATGAAAAATGTTTTTTGATGATGAATGAAGGACTTATCCTAGGACACTATGTCTCAGCAGCCGGCATTCAGGTAGACCCGGCCAAAATCCAAATACTTTTGCTTATTCCCACTCCTACTACTCAAACGGAGGTACGCAGTTTTCTTGGATTTTCGGGTTATTATAGACGATTTATAGAGCATTATTCGCACATTGCTGCTCCTTTATATGCACTGACTGGTAACGTTGATTTTCTTTGGACAGACAAATGTGACCATGCGTTCGAGGATCTAAAGAAGCTTGTATCCACAGCCCCAGTCCTTCGAGGACCAAACTGGGACCTACCGTTCCAGATATCATCTGATGCCTCAGATACAGCCATTGGTGCAGTCCTTGGGCGGGAAGAGGATAAAAAACCATATGCTATATATTACATCAGCAAAAATTTATCCCCTGCTGAATTGAATTACACTGTTACTGAAAAAGAATTTCTAGCTGTAATACATGCTGTCAATAAATTTAGACATTATATCACAGGCTACCCTGTCATCTTGTATACAGATCATTCTGCTATAAAATATTTAGCAAATAAGCTTGTCACAAATGCCAGAGTAACTCGATGGTTAATCTTATTGCAGGAATTCGATATAACAATCAAGGACCGCCCTGGCAAAGAAAACCCTGTAGCCGATTTTCTTTCAAGGATACCAAAATCAAGCGATGCAGCAGCAGTGGAAGATCAAGTTCCGGATGAACACCTGTTTGCTGTTGCTGTTCAAACGCCCTGGTATGCTGATGTTGCCAATTACCTTGCAGTAGGTAAATTACCAAAACATTTAACTCCTAATGAGCGTAAGCAGATTATTGAGAAAAGTTCTCGATTTTCGTGGATTGGAGGTTATTTGTTTCACACAGGAGCAGACATGCATATCAGGCGATGTGTTAGAGAGGATGAAATCTTTGACATCCTAAAAGCCTGTCACGATGGACCATGTGGGGGGCACTTCGCTGAGCGTAGGACTGGACATAAAGTATTGCAGACAGGATATTACTGGCCTACGATCTTCAAAGATGCAAAGAAGTTCGTCCAAGCCTGTGATAGTTGCCAGCGAGCAGGACGACCTGGTCAAGCTGATGAAATGCCTCTGAAACCACAGTTAGTCATTGAACCATTCGAACGGTGGGCTCTGGATTTCGTTGGACCCATCAACCCTTCATCAAATCGAAAAACATATATTCTGGTGGCAACAGAATATGTCACCAAATGGGTTGAGGCAGAAGCATTACCAAGAGCCACAGAGGACTCTGTCATACAGTTCCTGTTTCTTTTATTTGTCCGTTATGGCCTTCCTAGGGAAATAATTACAGATGGAGGACCACAATTTGTTGGGCATAAATTAGCTGCAACACTTAACAATTATCATGTCCAGCATAAGATCACTACTCCATATCAACCACAGGCGAATGGGCAGGTAGAAAGTAGCAATAAGATAATAGAATCAATCCTAACGAAAACTATTGCATCACATAGGCGTGACTGGGCTACCCGACTACCTGAAGCACTCTGGGCCTATCGAACCACATGGAGGAGCACCACGGGTTACTCACCTTATCAACTAGTGTTTGGAAAACAACCTATTTTTCCCATAGAATTCGAAATCCAAACACTGCGTACAGCACAGGAAGTTGGCCTAGACTTAACTGAGGCACAACTCAATCGACTACAGCAGATCAATGAATTAGACGAAATTCGACTCTCTGCACTACAAAATACAGCATTAATTCAATAGCAGCGAGCCAAATGGCATGATGCGCTCATTAAGAATAAAGTCTTCCACGAGGGAGACTGGGCTTTGTTATACGATTCTCGGTTTCAGGACTTCCCTGGAAAACTTCAGACTCGATGGTTGGGACCATACGAAATCCAGAAGGTACATGACAATGGAACTCTTACTCTAATCACTATTGACGGTTCTGGATATGCATTTAAGGTAAATGGTCATCGAGTCCGTCTCTACCGTAAACCACTTACTCGGGAATCCTTCTGCCAGCAGATACGCCGAGATACTGATCTGGAGATCTTAGGAGAGGAAGAGAAATCTTCCTCACCTGCAATTCATTAAGGGTCTATTTCTTTTTGCAATTTGTACATAAATTTTTTTGTTTCTGAGTGATTCTTGTACATAAGTTTGATTTGAATAATTCTTGTCATTTTGCTGTTCCTTTTTCTTCCACAAAGTTTGATTTTTGCTCTTCTAATAGCATATGTGTGTTTTTTATATTGGTTTTGCTTGTTCTGCTGTTCCTTTTCTAAAGGAACAGCATTCGGATCTCTGCTGTTCCTTTTTCAGAAAAACGATATTGTTACGCTTATCGCTGTTACCACTGTTCCTTTTTCTTCAAAAAAAAAAAAACAGCGTTCTTTTATTTCTGTGCTGACTTTTTCAACGGAATGGCATATGGAGTGTTTCGTATGATTGCCGTTCCTTTTCCCAAAAGGAACGGCATTTGCAGTTTTGTTCCTTTTTCTATTATCCATCGTTGTTACTTTTTCAACGGACCACCATTTGCATACTTTTGATCTCTTTGATGATTTAAATTGAGGATGCTTTTTCCCGTCTTCTTTCTAGTCTTCAAGCCTCAGCTATGCATTTATGCGATGAATATAAAGACACAACATACCGAAATCTACAAACCATAAATCGCTCTATCTATAAGGCTCTGCATTAATAAAAGGACAGATGGAAAGACATACTTATTTCTTACCTTTTGTGACATGGTTTTACTAATTTTTGCCATGATTGGTTATCTTTATCATGCTGATTCCCTTAAAAATCTTTTTATTAATATTTGGGAATAAGGGCAAAGAGTTTAAATCTTCCTATTGAGATAATAAGACTTCTTCCACCATTCCTACTCTTAAGGAGTCCTGAACCACCCTTTGTGTATAAATAAGGAAAAAGAAAAAACATGTCAAATGTCAAATGCAGGATAGGGGGTCTCATTGAGAGCCAGCCTACCATGATCATGAGGAGGGAAGTGAAGTGGCATTCCCATTCTGGCCACCACACCAGGGATATGGTCCAAAAGGTGTATCAAAATAAACAAAACTTGGAACAGGAGGTCTCATTAAGAGCCGGCCTGCCCACGTTTCGCTCTTTCCTCGTGAATGGCATTATGGTTAACTGGTCACCAAGCCAGCATAATGGTCTACATTTTGACATAATAACAGTCCTAAGTATACACACAGGATCATGGTTCCGGGGGTGAAAAAACAACTCTGCCAAGGTTATGGACACCTGTTGGCAGCAGAGTAATGTTAATGGTATCGAAGTCACCTTGCTTACGCCAATAGGTAAGATATTAACACTCTTTTGTTTCTTTATCCTAGGCATTAATCACATATTATTTCCCGATTTATACACCGCATGAATATTTATCATTACCAATCATGGCAACGGAGGTGACCATGACCGCTTAAGATTGGCGAATACGATACATGCCTATCCATCAGCCTCAAATCATAACACAGCAGCCTCAAATCATATCACGCGATCCATCCTCCGCCTCGATTTCGGTAATCTGTTGTCCTTTTTCAACATGGCATAAATTCACATTCTGTTCCTTTCTGACTTGATTACAGACTGGGTGCCGCTCCATTATTTGCCGGCTGGGACAGCCTATCACACTGCGGGGGGGGGAGGTTAACCTCATCATTCCCTGTGTTACGTGTCAATTCATCATTCGGAAAATCTGGTTCACGACGGTTTGGCATGGTTTCACGGCATGGCATATTTTTATTTTTATTTTTCGTCGCACAAGTTGTTTTTGCTTGCATACTCTGTGTTTTCTTTTGCGAAACCCTGCTCTCTGTGTTTCAAACCGAAAACGTTTTTGCTGTTCCATTTAGAAATCGCAGCGAAATCATGGGGGGCAAGGCAATTCGTAGTGAGCCTCAACAGCTAACGATCTCTGCTGCTGCCAGAGAAATCCTGGAAAGGGCAGGATGGTTGAACTATTTCAATCGCTTACAGGAGGGTAATGAGACAGTAGCAATGGAGTTCTTACAGAATTTACAAGAAGACCACTCCATAGTAAGAGGGAAACGCATAGCGGTCACTGATGCCATAATTGCAGAAGTCTCAGGACTACCAGCTACCGGACCGGTATGGACATTCAAAAAGAAACGATTACAGAAGGTCATCGACATCTTCCAAGATGAAGGCCAGCATTTGACAATCAAAGGGAAAGGAATTCTGCCAGCGACCCTAGGCGAACCCTGGACAGAGCTAGCAAGAATAATACAGAGCTACATTACTTGCGAAGGAAGAAAAGACGTGGTAAGACCACGACACCTTAAACTTTTAGCTGTTCTAAAACAGAAATGCTCTGTGAATTTACCGGCACTCTTAAACTCGTTATTGCATGATGCTGCACAAAGTATGAAAAGGGCACAGCACGTAGAGGCAATTGTTAGTCACCACGGGTTAATTCAACTTGTTGTTAGTTATAGTCTTACCCAGCAGCAGAGCAGCTGGGAAAGACTCATTGCACTGATTGAAGGAAGATCGACAGAACCATCCCTGAGACGCAGACGTTCTATAAACACACCAGAACAACAGGCAGAACGCAGAGAAAATGTTGCTAGTACATCGCAGCAACCAGAATTACATCAAGAATCCGCAAAGCGAAAGTATGTAGTTGATTCACCCGAGCAACCAGAGGAACCCAGGAAATCAGCTCGGTTAGCTCAGATGAGAGGAAGCATAAACAAACCCAGAAAGTCAGCCCGGTTGGCTCGAATAAGGGGAAGGCTGGAACAGCTTCAGGAAGGCACCAGCCAACCAATAATAATTGAAGATGAGCAACCCGAAGAGGAAGTACCCGAGCCTGCGGGAACAGAAAAAGAAGCAGAAACTGAACAGGAAGAAGAAATAGGACAGCAGGAGAATAGTCCATTACAGGACTTACTAAGAGAAGATGACCTGGCCGCCATCCTGGCCAATATGAGTAAATACGGTCAACCTTCTAGCTCAGAGAATCCCCACGACCAAATTCAAGAAGAGAACATGCCCATGCATGATGAAGAAGAAGAAAATACCGAACGGGAACAATCTGTTCCCATGTCACAAGAGAAGAATCTAGAGGAAGAACCCCAGGAGGAAGAATCAGAACCAGTTGAGGTACATACACCAGAACCGCCGGAGCAGAACAGTGAGGAAGAACCTCAGGAGGAAGAGGTAGCAACTGGTCATGATCCAGTTCATCATCAACAGATTGCCGTTCCTTCAAAGGAATCAATGGAAATCAAGAAGTTGAGGAAGGAACGGACTAAACTATTAAACACGATAACACAGCTCAGGCAACAAATCAGGATTTTGAAAAAGAACCAGAAAGTAAAGAGGAAAAAGAGGGCCCGCAAGCAGACTGTTTTCCAAGACTCGGAGGTTCCAACTGCCGTTCCGATTAAGACAGAAAAAGATGATAAGGAAATTCAGACGGAGGCACCACCCTCAGGGGTAATCAGGGTCCTGAACTCTAAACAGCGTAACAAGAAGGTTCAGGTAAAACTCCCGGCCTCTACTGATGCATGGAGGAAAGATCCAAAGACAAAAACCTTGCACAAGATGGTGAAACAAGCACGGCAAGAAATGGAGCAACTTAAAGAGCAAACGGTTCCGCTAGAGAAATATGAAGAGTTGCAGCAGCAACTAAGGGATGTCAGTCAATCTAAAAGACAGGTTTTTGAAGGATGGATGAAGGAACAGGAGGAAGTCACACAGGTAACTTATAAACTAGATACTACTATCAAACAGATGAATGACTTGTGTTCTTTATATAATAATGTTTTAGCATGTAGGGCTCCTGCTAAAACTATGCTCTGTTTCTATTAGAACGATATTTACAATTACAAATAAAAGCTGTTAAGGCAGGCACCCCTATACAGATCAACAATGTCAATGATTTTATCGACTGTTGTAGACATTATGGAGTAAAAGTCCAGAGGTTGTTGTGTGAACTCTATTTACATGACCTTGTGCTAAGTCGGGAGACTGAATCGAACCCTGGTCCCTCCATTGGTGATATTCAATTCCAAGCATTCATTTCATTCGGAGCTAACCAGATTAAGTGGCTGAAAGCCTATGATACCTTTCAGAGTCAAGAAAATGGTCTAGATTTAAGAGTTAGGGCTGAGCCTAGGAACCCAGTACGGTTATGGACAGCTCATATAAACCACATAAGGACTCCAGGTGTCATTGTAACATTAGGGCCTATGCATGAAACACTCATTCAAGAGGGTTTAGAGTATTTCTTTTCCATTAAGGACTTGGCCACTAATGCAGCCAAATTTCGATATCGAATCTCTGATCCACACATCCAGCTCAGAGAGCCATTTAAGTATGAGAACTTTGAGTTCGCTGCTGACCGTTTGAATCTCTATGTCCAGAGCCTTCTAAAAGCAGGGTCATCCTGGTTAGGGTGTAGATTTCGCGCTCCAATTATTTGGCATCCAGCACATGGATACCAGGCCCTGTATGATATGCCTGAGGGGCAAGCAGGTCAGTTCTTTGATTATTTAATCACTCAACATGGTTGTAGGCCTCCGCATGAAACTCCTTCTCCAGCATACTCTCTCATTGCATTACATGTCAACTACAATGTTTTCATGAGGACATGAAACAAGGTAAGCAGGGGGGTGTGTGGAGTACTGAAAAGGTATGATTTTGATGATTACTTTAATGACTTTTTAATACAATTTGTGAACCTTTTGTATCATGGATTTAGAAATTCATAAGGAACTATCACAAAACATGTGAAAATCGATATGTATGACTTAGCCACTGATAATGGTTATTTTCTATACAGGGAAAGAGGAAAACGAAGGGTTGCTGCTCCAAAGATAAGAACGAAGTGGAGATAACCGCTGTTCCTCTTGATGAGAACCAAATGTAAACATAGGGAGACAAGATCAAGGAGAATCGGCTCGGGTAAGAGAGAGAGGACACCAGCTCAGCGCAATAACAAAGACTGGATGAAAGTTAACTGTTTGGCGAATCCCTCAGGATCGAAGATCCTAAGGGATCGCTGCTTCACTTATCTAATTGCTTGGACATCTCCGCCATCGTTTTTATAAAAAGAGACAAGTACTGTTAGTTTAGAGGGGGAGAATGGGAGATAAGATACGTTTGATGTAATCTTTTGTAAGACATTCGATTTAGTTATTCAGCTTCGTTGAGAACTGGTTCGATGTATTTTTTATCAATATATTAATGAAAGACTGGTGATTATTCCAACTTCGCATCTGCGTTAACCCAAAGCGGTGTATCCTTGGAGGCTAAGGGCCCGGCCCCGAAGGACACTTGCTTCTGTACCATTACAGCTCCGTTTATGTGTGGTTTGTTCATTACTGTTAGTTGATTATTTGTTGTGCTTATACGTTCAGATTACATGCTCTGTTTAAGTTGAATCGTTGAAGTTTCTACAGCCAGATTTGTATGTTAACTCTGCATTGCGTTCTTATTCCTTTCTAGAGTTAATCGCATATCCTTACTGTCAAGCTACAGAGCTGTTCTATTGACATTTGTGTTGTGTGCGTTTCTAATGCATCAGTATTATTCCATAATTCCCAAACTGTTATTGCTGTTCCATTAATATGATTTGTGTCATTTGTCTTTAGAATAACAGAGTGTTCCTTGATTGCAAAGAGTGCATAGATTAAGTTTGAATATAACCCGCGGGACTTAGTATTCATTTGCTGTCCTATTTTAGAGTTGCTGTTCCATTTCAGAATTATAGTTTAATCCTTTATTTCCTTTGCTGTTCTATTTATCTGCATTTGATGGTTTGCTGTGAGAGATGATCTAAGACTGTAGTGAGCAGTATCAATCACTGTTTAGCTCCCAGGCTTGTGATCTATGCTTGATTTCTTTTTCTATCAGTTTCTGAAGGGATGGTTTATCATTACCGAACCCTTGACTGATGAGTTGTTGAGTTACCTGAGTGTGTGATTTACTTCTTTAAAGCAATTTGATTTCAGTTAAGCATCCAGTTACTCTTGTATTTCTTAAAGCACTGTACTACTAGCATTACTCTGACGAATGAGCCTCGGATTGAGTCACTCTTTGTAATGACAAAACGCTCTCGGGTTGACATATTAATGTGAGGTGAATAGAGGTGAAAGAGACCCTTCTTCTGTAGGTATTTTTTAAAGTTTCGTGTCAGGCCTTCTATACCATTTTTTGTGAGATTTGATGTTGTTTATTTATTACCAACATCTTGTATTCCTTTATCTCTTACCATCATTACAGACAATGTTTGTCAATATTATTGATGCTCCATCACTAGCATTGTTGGTGCCTATAGCCCACCGTGGTCTTAGGGAAAGAAGTGCAGATACTAAAAAGAAAGTAGCCCATATTTTTGGAAACATGCATTCTCTGGTAATAGAGCCAAAGGATATGCTACCATATATAAGCTTGATGCTTCCTGAAGTGAAGAAGGTATTGGCAGAATATTTTTCCCTATATGTGTCTCCACATCCTACGTACATCCTGACCTCTGAAAACAACCCAGAAGACTTTGAATGTTTTTTTGTAGGGCGAGAAATGTTTGAAAGGCTTGCTTGTAGTGTTAATATTTTAATTTTTCCTAGGCTCTATGGTAGAAAGAATGTATTTGATTTAGTAGTAAAAACTTCTATAATCTTAAGTGACTGCTTGAACACTAAAAGTTGTCATTATATTTTTTCCTTTTGAATGAGAATACAAATTTTCAGCCTTAAAGGATATTGGATTCCAACCACTTATGTATTTTAGAAGCTTATATACATTTTTTTTAATATAGATATATTGTAGAATTTTTCCTTTACTAATATTGGGACTATGGCATCTGGATAACAAGTTGAGCAAGCACATTTGATAAAAATGAATTTTGTTAGTCCAACTCCTTCAAAAAGCAATACCCTTGGGAAATGGAATAAACGTATTAGGGTGTTCTCATCAATGCCAAGCCATCACAGCTTATTACATTTCTATATAACATTCTAGTGATTATTGGGTTACCCTTGTACAAGATGAGCATTCTTGCTTGCTATGTTGCATTGTGTGGGTTTTGTTTTGAGATGTGTGGCTTGTGCCGTTGTTTGCCATAAAATTGCATTGTCCTGACAGGTCTATGTGAGATGGCCTGTCAACGTGCCTTTATTTCTCATCTTGTAGGTCCAAGATAGAAATTGAGTCCACTTTTTCTTCCTTTATTTCTCATCTATTAATTTTTACTACTTTTTATATGTACCAAAAGTGCCATTTCCAATTAAGGTAGGTGTTATTGAGAATTTTAGGTGCAATTTCTTTAAATTTCTCAAGTTTTTTCCCTGAAAGTTGAACTCTTGAGCATGCATTTCATCCTTGCCTTAGCTCTTTCTGGCAGAGTAGACTAAAAATGTAATGGCGGACATGTTTGTTCAAGTGAAGCCTGGCCATATAGAACTACCACCTTTATGGACTCTGCAAGAGGATTGCCTTTTTTCTGGTTGCAATTAAAGTTGCATTTTGTTCATCAAGTAGTACAAACTCTTATCAAATTTCAAGGTGTAATTCCAATCTAACTAAGATGGGGCAGACAACATGCCATGAACATCCAATTCAAAAGTGCTTGTCAGGGTTTAAGTAGCTTACAGTTCTTGTTCCTGACATTAGTTTTTGAAATATCATTTTGCTAAAATGTTTTAACCCAATTCTCTCTTGATTTTATGGAAATTAGGTGTTTGGATCTAGAAAATTTAATCTCTATTATTTTGGCTTTTCTTAGTATGAATACAATTTTAATATGTAAAACCCATTACAATAAGTAATCAAGTGTTCACTAGAGAAGCAATACCCAGTTTCAATACTCATGCTCTCCTCCTTAGTATGGTAGTTCACTCAAGTCCTCTGCCTCCTGCGTACATCTTGACCTCTGAAAACAACCCAGAAGACTTTGAATGATTTTGTGTAGGCCGAGAAATGTTTGAAAGGCTTGCTTGTAGTGTTAATATTTTAATTTTTCCTAGGCTCTATGGTAGAAAGAATGTATTTTCTTTAGTAGTACAAACTTCTAGAATCTTAAGTGACTGCTTGAACACCAAAAACTGTCATTATAATTTTTCCCTTCGAATGAGAATACAAATTGTTAGCCTTAAAGGAGATTGGATTCCAACCACTTCTGTATTTTAGAAGCTTATATACATTTTTTTTAATACAGATATATTGCAGGATTTTTCCTTTACTAATATTGGAACTATGGCATCTGGATAACAAGTTGAGCAAGCACATTTGATAAAAACAAATTTTGTTAGTCCAACTCCTTCAAAAAGAAATGCCCTTGGGAAATGGGATAAACTTGTTAGAGTGTTCTGATTCACACTTCTTGGAAACTGTCTTGTATCATAACTTGGAAATTGTGAGGTCATGGAACTTGGTTCCAATAAGGTTACACAGGGAAAATTTCAAACTCCAAGAGCTCAAACAATATTGTGTTGCCTTCTGCTTCTTTAAAGCTAAACCCATGTATTCAGTGTTTGTGATTTCCATTGCACTAATTTAGTTTAGTCAAGGAAAATCTCTATGGAAATTGTCACTGTACATCTATTCCAGCACCCAAAGAATGGACATTTTATTACCAATTGCTTCCAGTATCCAAAGAATGGACATTTTATTACCAATTGCTTCCTGTATATGCACAACTTGAGTGGGCCTATTGTTAAGAATGTGTTTCCTCCTCGGAGGCCTCAGGTCTGCACATGTTTGAATGATTAATATTGGTTTGTTGTGATATGAGGCTTGAAAGTTGGGCACACCCCATGGAGTGGAACCACTGTATGTGAGTGTCTGGATATTTTAGCCCTTGCCAAGTCACATGTTACTGCTAGTACTGGCTTGCAGGCTGTTGGTACTAGATACGCAATTTTTTGTTATTATAATGTTTCTTTTTTAGGTACAGCTTGCAGTGTTTTTTTTATTGGGTGGTTTTAGTGTATCATTGTTGCCTCTTGCTGTCAAAATTGTTGGTACTAGATACACAATTTTTTGTTATTATAATGTTTCTTGTATAGGTACAACTTGCAGTGTTTTTTTTATTGGGCGGTTTTAGTGTATCATCGTTGACTCTTGTTGTCAAAACTGTATCATGTATTTTCATCATACTTTATGGCCTTTAAGTTATCCATCCCTCCTTTCCATATTCCTATCTTTATTTTTTTATTTTTAACGTCTTTCCCATTTTTCTCATCAATGCCAAGCCATCACAACTTATTACATATCGATATAACATTCTAGTGATTATTGGGTTACCCTTGTACAAGACGAGCATTCTTGCTCGCTATGTTGCATTGTGTGGGTTCTGTTTTGAGATGTGTGGCTTGCGCTGTTGTTTGCCATAAAATTTCATTGTCCTGACAAGTCTATGTGAGATGGCCTGTCAACGTGCCTTTATTTCTCATCTTGCAGGTCCAAGCCAGGCATTGAGTCCAGTTTTTCTTCCTTTATTTCTCATCTGTTCGTTTTTACTATTGTTTATATGTACCAAAAGTGCCATTGCCAATGAAGGTAGGTGTTACTGAGAATTTTAGGTGAAATTTCTTTAAACTTCTCAAGTTTTTGCCCTGAAAGTTGAACTCTAGAGCATACATGTCATCGTTGCCCCAACTCTGTCTGGAAGAGTAGACTAAAAATGTAATGGCAGACATGTTTGTTCAAGTGAAGCCTAGCCATATAGAACTACCACCTTTATGGACTCTCCAAGAGGATTGCCTTTTTTTTTGTTGCAATTAAAGTTGCATTTTGTTCATCAGGCAATACAAACTCTTATCAAATTGCAAGGTGTAATTCCAATCTAACTAAGATTAGTAACTCCACTACTACTAGGACTGGATCACATACTAAGACTTGATCAGATCAAGGTACCTGTATATGAGAGCTTCACCTCCTGCATACATCCAAACAAACAATAAAGTTGTCTTTAGCCAATGTAATCTCTGAACAATGGATGTTTTCATAATGCTTGGACTTATAAACTAAACCATAAAAAACAACAACCCAACAATTTACAGCCTTAAACCCTGTAAGATTTAGGATTGTAGATAACTTGGATTGCAGACACCATTTTCATCGTTGAACAAATAAGAGAATCTAAAATGAGGGCTGCAGAAAGGGTCGAAGCTACTAACGCGATTGTAGAAGCTACAGCTGCTGCTCCTCTATACATCCGTTTTCATTGTTGAACATTTGGCGAAATTAAATTGGGTGTGAAAATAAATATACCTATAGCCTAAAGGCATTTTTTGGTAAGTATTTTTATGAT
This sequence comes from Pinus albicaulis, assembly GCA_034641835.2. Lineage (NCBI taxonomy): Eukaryota > Viridiplantae > Streptophyta > Pinopsida > Pinales > Pinaceae > Pinus > Pinus albicaulis. The sequence goes on along the minus strand of JAXQQM020092564.1, from coordinate 63,748 downwards.
TTGGACTGAATGTGTTAGCCCGTAAACCCTGTTGTGATTTGTCATGAAGGCATTGGTTCATAATCTCTATTATGGTTGTATATTGGCTTGAAGATGTAAGATCTGGTATAGTTTTCTGAGCTCTGTTATGAATTGGATCATAATTTCTATTATGATTTGGGTCAAAGGCGTTGGCTTTAATATGGTTGTGCATTGGATCAAAGGCTTTGAATCGGAAGCTCTGGTCATGTACTGGACTGAACTCGCTTGTCTATAAGCTCGGGTCATGTATTGGCCTGAAGGCGTTGGCTCTATTATGGTGGTGTATTGTCCTGAATTCATTGGATTAAGCTGAAGTCATTGGATTAAGCCCCACTCACATTACCAACTAACCACACTCACAAGACATAGGTCGGTAATAGAAGAAAATGTAACACCAGCTTCAATAATGATATTTCGAACACATAGATACTCGATCAATACATATAAAATATAGGATAGTTTCTCAAATTCGTGTTTGAAGAAGTTTTTCGAATCGACACCATCCCACAATACTAGCTGAAAATTTTGTAATGTGCCGTCGGAAGACCGACGTCTTGAAGCGTTGTTATTTTTTTTAATATTTTGACTTTATCGTCGGAAGACCGATGCCTTGATCATAGGAAGAGCGACGTTTTGTTTTTAAATATTTTTAACTTTTTCGTCAATAAAGTGACATTACATAAGCGTTGGATGCACGACGTTCTAAACGTCAGATGACATTTCGTCAGAATTGCGACAGTTTGTAAAACGTTGGAATTAAATGTTGGAAGCCATAATGTCGGAATTGTGACGTTTTTTGAAAACCTGAAAAGCATCGAAAGACCGACAGTTTGTGATCGTCAGAAGAATGACAGTTTTGGTTAGTCAGAAGACCGAGACTTATATAACGTCGGAATAGCGACACTTTGCAAAATGTCGGAAAAATTGTCAGTATTGTGACACTTTGGCAAAGCGTCGGAATTACGACGTAATGGCTAACCATGTTTTTTCCGGCCTCAGATTGTCGCTCTTGCGATGACTATGTGTTGGAATAGCGATGAAGTGGCCATCGGAAATTGGGCCAAATTTTCTAGTGGAAACTGCTAAAAACCCATCTATATCTATATTTCATATGGTCAATATTATGAAACAATACAATGCTATTCCTCAGACTAAAAAACCTCTTCACTCTCTTGATTGTCTCACTTTGATCTAGCTCAAATCTGGCTTGCAATCAAGGAAACACCGATAAAGTATTTAACCTTTTTCTTTCCTCTACTTGGCTTTCCTTTCTTACACATCCTTGGGCTAATTAAGACCCTATTATTTAGGAAAATACCAATTAATGATTGAAAAATATTTCAAGGTATTCCTGCTGACCTCATCCATGACTGGTACAATTTTATAATAGTACAACAGATATATATCTTCCCTTTAACCTCAATCTCAACTGAGCCTTCCTTATAAATGACATGAAACAACCATTTATAGCGAATTATCAGTTAATTTATTGATCAGTACTTGTGAATTAAATCAGATTTAATTCACTGGACCAATCACTAGATAATCTCTCACTTATAACTAGTTAAACTAATTTTTACTCAAATAATTGAGTTAACTAATTTCAACTCAAAAATAACTATAACCGGACCCACTAAAAGCATGGAAAGTCCTCTACATGACTCCTCTTTAACCTCTAACTCAAATTTCCTAAGCTAACTAAGTATTCTTGACTCAGTTAACTAATACAAGTTATCATGAGATGAAATCACAATTTCTCTTCCAATTTAATTAAGGGAAAATTAAATTAGAAGCCCCATATGGTACCAGTTCTGGGTGCCATTTTTTGGATTCCATTTTTGGTTTCCATTTTCAATGTTTCTTCTTACAAATTTCAACATATAATGCCTGTATCAGCAACAAGGAAATCCATAGGCTCACACCTCCACCCTCAAAGTAATACTAGGATTCACCTCCTTCCCAAGAAGTCCATAATCCACTGCCAAAGTCAAAGATGCATCCACTGTCCAACACTATAATCTTTCGCCACTTGTCGTCTTAGTGAAAAATTACTAGCTCATTTTTCCAGGGAACACTCCCAATGTGCATCCAATTCCATCTGGCCATGTTAATGACTAAAAAAATCAATCTCTAACCTTCCCTTCTCTGTTACATATTCCCTAAGGAAATCATGTCACCCCCTTCCATGCAGTATACACCTTCCAAGTTCCGTTGGCACCCCCATCCCAGGTAATCCATCCCTTGGAAAGGATTCCTTGCATCGGAAGATACAAAAACCAAGGCATATACCTACCTCAAAACCATCATATCATTCATATCATGGTCATGGAAATGAATGGATACTATTAGGTACTAGTGTCCCACAATGAAACTTCTCCTGAAGTGCTTTACCAGCATACTATTGCATGTTACAATTTCTTTCACTGTTGATGCTGCTAATTCTTGCAGTCGGTTTCAACTATCCCAAACAATGAATTGCATAATTTCTTGTATCAAGCACATAATTTCCACTAGATTAAAAATAAATTTAAATAAACTCAAATCATACCTCATTGTTAGCTATTCAATAAGGTACACTTATAATCTTGTTTACTTCATGTCACAATAGGTCAAACTATTTATTTGATCAAATCATCATGTATAAACATATCACATCTAGCTAGCTCAAAAAAAAACCATCATAGGTCAAAATCGTGAATTGCATGCAATCATCATGAACCATACTCATAAATCACATGTAAGCATCATAAGTCAGAATCGTGGATTACATGCATAATCAAAACTAAAATAAAACACTGATACTTATCCTTCAATCGGTCCTTTTCTTCTACCTTTATCCTTTGTCCTTTCCGTATGCACAACAGATAAGTTACCACACCTGACAAGTGCCCATTGCATTTTATTCAACCATGTCCAAATACACATAGCGTACATCACAAAACATACATCCACACACAGTGTACAACACCACACAATACATATACCCAAATAGGCATACAACACATATACCTACACCTAGCGTACCATACAACAGAATACACCTACATCTAGTGTATAACACATACACCTACACCTAGTGTACAATACAATACACCTACATACGATTTACAACACAACACAATACATATACATATATAGAGTACAACACAATGAATACACATGTCACAATACTACAACTACACCATGCACATACATAGTATTGCATGCCCACAACACAACATGTACAACATGCAAAAAATGCCACATATATACAAGTACCATATGCACAACATGTACACATCACCACTTGTACACAACACTACCTAAAAAATGTGTGCACAACATCACATGTACACAACACCACCTGCACAATGTGTATAGAATTCCAGATGTACACCACACCACATGTACAATGTGTACATAATATCACATGTACACAACACCACATGTACACAACATCACATGCACGACATGTAGATGGCACCCTCTGCACACAACACCGCATGTACAACTTGTACACAACACCACATGTACAATCATGCACACATCACCATATATAATAACACCATATGTACATACCACTGCATATACAACATGTGCATAGCACTATACATACACATCACCGCATATCCAACATATGCACAACACCATATGCGCAAAACAACACATATCCAACATCCACACAATACGATATTTTTAGAACACCACATATCCAACATGTACATAACACCATAACACCATATATACCTAGCACTTGATATGAAATATACACACAACACGATATGTACAACATACATATAACATCATATGTACACAATACTACATATGTTACATGTACACATCACCATAGGTACAATCACTGAATATACAACATGAACAAAATATACACAACAATAGTACTACACATCCATAGACCACACACTAACCCCACAAAGAAACCTTGCTCCTAGTGTCTTTCCATTATCCATGCTTATCCTAGCTTGTCGCAAATCACATTGTTTTCATTCTGCTAATGTACCCCTCAACATTACCTACCATAACATAGACGTATACATTTATAATCGCATAATATAAATTCATACCCACATGATATTGAACTTATAGATATGTCAAGGTTATTCTTCCCACTTGATTCCTCATAAGACTAAGAACATCTTCATGCCATTCACCTTCATAATAAATCATTCCTCCACAAGAATGATTGCCGATGACCCTATCGGAAAATTCCATACATACATACATATATATACATTATAGTCATTATCATAAAAGAAATATGATATTTGATGATGTTGTTAGACAACGACATGCATACATACATACATAACCATCAACATAAAGCATTCATGATACTGCCAGATAGAGACATACATACATGCATATATACATATATAGACATTATCATAATCATGGTCACAACATAATTACCAGATATCATAAGGTAAAGGTTAAGAGAACTTCCTTTATCCATGCATCACATGCACAATATCGAGAACAACAGTTCCTAATGTAGCCAAGGAATCTGACACCTCAGATTCATTTACTTTAACTTTTTTGTTACCTTTCTCATGTTTGTACTTCCATCATCCACTTACCACAATGGACCCAACTAGTCCAACCTATTATCATATTATTACCTTCAACTGCCCTTACTCATGCACTGAGCTTCATTCAAGTCTTAAATTTCTTACCGGGTTACACACGGATCTCCCCAAGCTCCATCAAATTTCCTCTTTCCCAACCAATTCTCAAGACTCTAAAAACATACAACGCAATAACAAGAAAAAATAAGAAGAAAATCATGAAAAACCAATATCAATACGATGCCACAACAAAGTGGTAAGGCCTTGCACCAGACATAAACATAAATGCAAATCAAGTGCAAAAAAATCATAAAATACCAAAAGCACAATAGTAACAACAAAAATCATGACTCAATCCCCCATGGGTTCCCAAAGCTTCCAAGGGAAAGCTCAACCCAAGACTTTTCAAAGATTTCATGACAATCTCTTTTTCTAGGAAATCCCCTGCATCATATCGCCATAAACACATCACTGTCAATGTATAATTTAAACATACAATATACCAATTACATTACCTTTTTATGTCAAGCACACTGCCTTGTATCTGAACACATACATATATCATGTCTCAAAGGACTCGAATCCCTTGCTCGAGCCAACAATAACTAGAAGCCAAATGTTATACCTGTCAAATACATGTTCATAATTCATTAGGGGAATTTTGAGGTCTAAAATTGGCCTCCTAAGGAAATTATAAAATAAAAGTGGAAATAATAAAAGAAGATTAGATTGCATCATCAAATTTTAGAGGGAAAAAATAAAAAACTATGTTTTCAACTCGTATTTTCAACTTAGATTGCATCATCAAATTTTAGAGGGAAAAAATAAAAAACTATGTTTTCAACTCGTATTTTCAACTTATCTCCCTATGGGTTTACTCAAATTTCAAGCGGTAACACTCATCGGATGAAAAATTTGATTCCTCATCCAAGGAGTACCCATGTTTCATACTTTTGATGGACCCATGCTACACAAAAATGATAAATAAATGAAAAGTGTGTTTGCAATCACATTTTTTCATGTATTTCTCATTTTTCGTGTAGCAGATTCCATCGAAAATATGCAACATGGGTACTCCTTGGATGAGGAATAAAATTTTGCATCCAATGAGTACTCCTGCTCGAAATTTAAGTAAAACCCTAGGGATATAAGTTGAAAAAGTAGTTTTATTAGTTTACTATTTTTTAATCCTTTTACTTTTTTACCCTAAAAATGGTGAATCATCCCACATGGTTGACATCATAATATTGAATCCTATTGGTTCTTATAAATTTTATTTTGGTTGTACAATTTTCTTAGGATACCCATTTTAAACTTCAAAATTTCTCTAATGATAGCACATATCCACATAATGCGAGACAATATTAGGGTTAAGAAGACTTCCTATATGTAAAGCACTTATTCGTTTTGAATTTTGGTTCCCAAAAGTTGCCAAAGGAATCATTACCCAATTCCTTTCTTTACCATTTACCTTATTTCAATTGAGTCTTTATTATGTGCTATCACATCACCCAATTGTTAGTTAAAAAAACACATCAACGATTACCTTGTCATGCAAATACCAAGTAGGTTTCCCTACAACTTCTCACACATACCAATCACATGTTCCAAAGATCAAGACAACATATTTATTAATTTGAAATCAATGTTTACCAAGTCTAAAAACTACGTTAGAACCTATAATCAAATCAAAATCATAAGTCATAATACATAATGGTACATCTATCACCTACTTATACTCAAGTAGATATCAATTGTCTCAAAAAATAGTGCATTAGTACAACCATATTAAAACAAGATCATTAGTTCATGCAATCTTATAGACACATACTCATATCATGCAAATATTAAAATATATATATTATATATATATATGACATAATAGATACTAAACACTCAAACACAAAATAGACGACATAATCAAACATTCAAACACCAAATAAACGACATAAACAAACGCATACCTTCATGTATCATTGGGGAGGGTATTTTTTTGCACAATCAATCTAGATTAGCACAATATGACTTAAAAACACACCAACTCAAACATAAATAAGGTCATGATATCAATAACATTAATTGGATAACATGTTCACCTCATAAGTTCATAAACAATTGTCATACATGCATAACAATCACATCTACATAGTCAGGCCAAATTAGTATGACATAATATCAAAAATATGTCACCTCACAGCTAAATATCATAACCATAACCATTTGCGTAGTTCAAAATAGATTAACATGATACATATAACATCAAAATCTTAATACAATAACCCTAATCATCAAGTTAACTAACATTTAGAAACAACAAGTTATCATATAACATACTCATCAACAACATATGACATAATCATCAAGTTAACTATCATAAAAAATCAACAAGTTAACATATAACATACTTATCAACAATATATAACATAATCATCAAGTTAACTAACATAAAACAACAACAAAAATGCATATAACAACTATGTTACTATCATTCATGACTATTAGACACGTGCATATGACCACACTAATTAACTAGCATCTACCATCCATGTAGTGAGAAAAAAAATAGACTGGAAAACATGTACATAACCCTAAGGCATATAAAAATCCACTAACTAACATACCTGAAATCCAAAAATATAATACCTGTATGACGATATGTTCTTACACCAAATTCTAGTGCTGCAACTCCACTTTGATGATTTGCATCTCCTGCCATATAAAAAAATCTTGATGACCTAAAATGCCTACAATGACCTTATGGAAAACAACCTTAACCATGAAAATTCATAAATAACAACATATAGACACTGACATGCATAAAAAATGAATAATTAACGTGCACTAATTATGATCACATCCAACAACAACACCATTGACTTCCACATCGTGACACAGTTACATCAATGACCACCACCATGCATACACAAAAAACACATATTCCACAAACATACAAAAAACATATGCAACTGATGTGTATGCATGACAAACACATTCTGTACACCTGGTCCGAGGGGTGAACCATGCTCTGATACTGCTCTGTAACACCTTCGTCCCATATCTACCCAAGTAACTAGCCAACCGGGGAAACCATGTGATGAGAGTCTACTATGATCTATTAAGTCAACCTCCTAGGTGACCTTAAGGAAGTGGAATTGATGGAAACATGTCATAACAAACCTTCCACATCAACAAAAGAACTCCCAGGAGCCAACCCAACCACTCAGGTATCCAACCCCTAGGTTCCACTGAGCTTTTAGACTATTTAACCCCCAGACACTCCCACACTATAGGCATGGGTACATCTGGAAGGCTCTAGATTCTCCCACAACATAAGCATGTGTGCGTCTAGCAATTTTTTCCCACAAACCTGTGCCAACATACCCAATATTTGAGCCATTTTTTCAGGCTGAGAGCCCAGGTCACTGCCTAGAAATCAATGACAAGTTTAGAAATGAAATATCACATTGAAACAATGGTTCACAAGAAACCATTTGAACAAGGACCTAACTAGACCCCTACTAGCCATGAAAGGCATTTTGTCAAACATGTCACAACTATGTAATATATAGGTTCAAATAACAGATCTAAGCATATGGGTCTCATAGTTATCTAAGAATCTCTAAGAAATATTGTTGCCTCGTCACATTAACTGCATTACCATCTATTTGGGAATATATACATTGTTTATTTGTTTAGCAATAAAAAAATTATGAGAGATATACATGATATTCATCATTAAACACATTCATAACCAACATATAAGCAACATAAATGACAACCACATAACAACCATATAAGCCACATAATAACAAGCATATTTACCCATAAATACAAAAGGAAAAGAACTCTTATTTCCATAAGAAAAATGAAACCAAGTCTGGGACTTCTACGTTCCACCCGACCATAGACATGGTTAAGCCAAATATCTCTTCAGCTAGTCACCCCCGTTCCATATTCCAAGCATGAATGTAGGATCTCATAAACCAAATCCATCAAAAAAAAGTCAGGGCTTCTAGAGGCCAAACTACCTCAACCCTCAATCAGTGATTCCACCTCACGGTTAGACATCACAACCATCCTGGATTTGTCTCTAACCAAGTTTTTCTAGGGCTCCAGAGTGTTTTTTCCAACCAAGGCTTCCAGGACTAGTAACTCAACCCAAAACTACCACCAGGCTTCCAAAGAATTTTTCCAACCAGGTATTCACAGACTAGTAACTCCACCAACCTAGGGCTTCCAGAGCATTTGTCCAACTAATTCTTCCAGGACTAGTAACTCAACACAAGTTTTTACAAGGATTCCAAAGTGTTTTTCCAACCAAGGCTTCCAGGAACTAATAACTCAACCCACAACCAAAGGCACATGAGAACCAATCATGAAAACAAACAATGATATGAACCCACAACACCATGCCTATCTAGGAAATGACAAGGCTAGGAAAATCCACTGTCAATCCAAGAAATCCTCCATGCAAATGACATATCATAACCAGGAAACCACATGCATGTGCCATGCATGCCAAAACTAGCAAGGAAAACATACATACAAATCAATACTTGCAAAGGAATCGAGCTATAGTTGTTGATCTCGATGTCCTCTTATTCTTTCCAACATTTCCTTTTCCTTCTTGCTCCAAATCAAAAGTATGCCACACTCCTCCAAGGGTTCTCCAAGAAAACTCTAAGTATCCAAGAGTATGAGAATGAGGGAGAGAATATAATGAGAGCCATAAGTGTGAGAAAAAGCATTCCAACTAATCCTCAAAAGCCTTTTTATCAATGAGGCCTCTATTTTCTTCAATTTCCATTATTTTACTTCAATTTCCTCCTCACGTGAAACATGTGACCTTTCCCCTTCCTTTTCTCCTAATTCCCATTATTTTCAAAAATAAATTCCAATTAATTCCTCATGCCTTTCCAAAGCCTTTTCTATTTCCTTTAGCCATAATAAACCGAAATGAACACCCGCTAGGATGTTTTTTCACACCATTAATCTTAGTATACGTGTCCCATGACCTTGGTCTTATATATATATTTTTACATGGATTTTTGACCAGGGATGTTAAATTTCATGTTTCATATTCAACATATTAGATTCACAATGATCCTCTCTACAAAGGGAGAGAAGTATTCATTCATCATTGATAAACCATTTATCCTTGATGTCAAAGGGGGAGAGAAGCTTGGTGTTTGGAGAAAAATGTTTGGTTAGAAGTCTTGGTATTTGTAAGTGATTGTAGGTGGCATCCAAACACCAAAGTGGTTGTCATGAAGTCCAAAGGGAAGATTTTTGGAATTATTACTAATGTGTTGTCCTTGATGGAAACCTACTTAATAAATATGTCAACATGATTGAAACATATGTTACAAATGTGATGAATAGAGAAATGATTGTTCAAATATAGATGAATGTTAATATGAAGTTTGGGAAAGTATACATGGATCCTATTCACTATGATTACGGACATACCCAGGTATGGTGAAGAAATGTTATGTACAAAATCCACACAATGGTAATTTTAATTCCAAGGGACTTTACCATGGCATTGGCCCATAGTAAGGAAAGCGACAATGGTTATTTGATCCCGTGAAGAAATATTAACGACATTACTAAAGGATTGATCTTAAGTATTCGTTAAGGGTAAAGATATATAAGGAGATGGAGATCAAAGTGTTAAAGTTGTAAGTGATGGATTGTTTATGAATGATCTGATATGAAATAGGTGTGCACCAAGGAGCAAGGATAAGAATCAGATATGAAATATATGACGTATGGAGACACATGTGCTTGTTTGGTTTACTTATTGAATTTTTTTAACAATGATAGATCTAATATTTTTTATGATCTAAATAAATTATTCTAAAGTATTTAATTCTAATAGTAAGGGCTGCGAAGAATTGAGGTTATGTTTACAACAAAAAATTTCAGATCTGTACGCAGGTTTGTCTGAGGTTAGTCGCATACATACGTAGATATACTTCTGGGTAGTCACATATATATTTTATGAAGTGTTTTTAGTTTGTGCAGATAGGTACATGGGTGTTTTGAATTATAAAAATGTACATATGCAGACCAGCTTCAGGAAAGTCGTGTATACATTACAGAATTTTGTAGTATGAATTGTTGATGATATTCGATTAGTTTTTTTATGTTTGCTGCTGAGGCTATCGATGATTTCTCTATTATGGTGATATGTATCTAACAATATTGGCTGGGTTTTAAATGTGAAATGATATATTGATTTATATTGGTGCTACAATATGGTGATCTATGTTTGGTTTAATAATTTTTTCTTAGTTCAAGTGACCTGTGACTGATGGAATGATATAATTTTGGTGTAGTGATTGATGATTCAGTGTTCAGTATTTTGAGATCTATACGCGGGTTTTGTATAGAGGAAACACATACATACATGGATTTTATCAAAACAATAGTGTATACATTATGATGCATGCCTGATCAGGGTTTGCAGTGACACCAAATGGTTTATGCGATGAACAATGTCTGAACTAGTTTATTGATGAATGATTGTGCATTGGTATGATCTGATGCTTTATATCTGATATGGAATATTTTGATATTCTTGTAATGGTTGGAAAATATTCTATGACTCATATGATGATGTTATAGTGATTCATTTGGTTGAGTGTTTGGTTTCAAAATTATTATTTGGTATTGGGCTTAATGATGCAAGTGGGTCAAGTCTGAAAATATGATAAAAATTAACCTACATGTTTGATGTTTTGATTCAAGTGGATATAGTATGAAATATTATGAAACATCTTCCACAATAGGTGTTGAGGGTTGGAGCCTTCAGTGAGAGAAACAAAGCTTCGTTCTAGTAGTAACTAGTGAATTTCTATAGGGGGTAGATGCTCCCTTCCAATAGGATCCGGTAAACAAGATCAGGGGGTTGGATATTTCTTCTAGTGGGTGATGGAGAACGAGAGAAGGTTGTAGCGTTCTATAGTTATGTTATTGCATGATTTTAAGAGTCTGCACCAGTAAAATATTGTAAGAAGCTTTTAGTGATATAATCAGAAAGAAGATAAAGATGACAACAATAGTGGTTTTCTCCCAGATTGGTGTTATATGTGTGTTTCTTATATGTTGTGTTATATACTCTTTACTGGTCATGGTTTATGCTTAATGAATGAATAGTGAAGTAATGATGCACTAGTTAAGGATGAACAATTAATGAAATAAATGATAAATTAGTATTCTGGATATACGTGGTTTGCGGTTACCACAGTCACATACATACACAGGTTTCTTGAATGATACTAGCGTACAAAAATCAAAATAAGAAATTGAAAATTTAAAGTGAGTTTAAAATACTAATTCACCTCTCCCCCCCCCCCTGCCCCCCCAACCTCAGTATTTTTCCCAACAACTAGAACTTAATTGATAACTGACTAGAATAACTCTTCAAATAATATATAAATTACCTATATTTAAGTTAAAATCCTCTAATTTGATTCATTATTCATTTGAAAATATACCTATTAGCTTTCAATAACCAATTTATCATATACTTCTAATCAAACTTGAAAATGTTGAATGGGGCTTTAGCGAATGGATATAAATATGTCTATCTGGGCTTGGTTTAGTTTGGTATTAGCCCATTAGTTAGCTCTATATTAATTTTTTTTCTCTTTCTTGCGTTGCACAATAAATTTGAAGATGCCTTGCTAGGAAAATTTTAAGCCTCTCTACACAATGGCCCTATTTGGTCATCCATTATTCCTAGATATCACATCTCTTTGATAAATATCCATATACATGAGTTACCACAAGCCTATATTAGGTCATCATGTTTTGATATGTCTTGTCAATCTCACATTTCTCAATTAAATTCAATTGTATGCTTAATATTTTTATCCACAACACTACCAACACTTTATTTGAATATAATTAAGTAAGCAACAATTGAAGGCATGGTGGTTGGATATGTATTGAAACACCCCTTATATTAGGATTTTATACACTTTCTCTTCTTGAGGAATTAAAATATACATATAGGCCCTTGAGTCAAAAATATTTACCACCTACAACTCCATAATAATTAGTTGCTTATTACTCTGGGTAGGGTCTAGTTTTAATATTAGAGATCAATGCATAATAAAACCTACATATGGATACATAATAAATATTTACTCAATCTATGTGATCCAAATATTTTATTACTTTAGAAATCTCAAATCTATATATTCATATAGCCTTTCATAAATCTAAAAAAACCCTTGTAGGTATTTTTTGGCCTTCATTATAGAAACTCAATCATATCATGCCATTTATGAATAATTTATTTCAAAATCAACAGAAGAATGCGTTATCCAACATATAAAGTGTAATGAGTGTCTATAAATTATAAATATGAGAGAAATCAAAATGCTTAAACAACCTATGATCTGTAAGCTACCATGGATATTCTAGTGGATAGTTTGTCACAATAGATTTGATACATGAAATTTACTAAACTCCTAAATCTATACTATCAGGGTTAGTTATTAAATTTGACAACAATCACCCATATAACCAATTAAAAATATGTACCAAGAAATGTTTTTCGGGAGAAAACTCAAATGGAAGGTAAGGCTTCTCTATTCTCTCTTTCATTTAATGGAAATGTATGCAAGTACAAAGATGTGAGCCATGTGGTTCGTGGGAAACTATTCTATACAAAACCTATTTTTTTTCTCTCCCTATCCACTTGTATCTAATATTCTCATATATGAAGCAAATTCACTCGAATATAATGAAACCCATTTTCCTCCTAGTGGCCCAATTATAACACAACCAAATAACCTACTAGTGGTTAGGTTTGATTCCTTAAACACATAATTGGAGTTATAATATTAGGCTTTCTATGATAATTTTTATCATGTTCACGTGGAAATCCCATTTTTCATGAGTAATGAGGTTGACATAGAATCCTCTTGAATGATTGTGGCCAAAACAAGAATGTCAACTACTAGGTGGCATCAATTTTTCATGTGGGACCTATATGAGGTATTTCTTGCACTTTTGGAAAGTTACCTGAGTGTAGAACCATACCAAGAGGTTTGGAGCGAGAAAAATTATTTAAACCCTAAAATAATTAAATAAATTACTCAAACTACCTATACAGGGTTAAAATTCCTAATTTTGCAAGCTGTGGCCCACTAGTAAAAATGGTCCCGTGAGCTTATTTTTACAAATTTTCAATGAAGAATAATATAGTGAACCAATCAGTGACAATCACACTCTTGAAATCAGTGATAACTCTCCTTTGACATTAATGAAAAATTTTCCAATGTATTCAACCTTATTTTTACATTGTCTTGACAACCTAGCTATTCCAAGGTTATAGTCATAGAGTTTGAGAGGTACATACCCTCATAATCCTCTTGGATGAATTATTTCACCTATTCAACACATGAGGATCCAATTCCTTGTGCCACCTTTAGGCTCTAGTTCTTCTTAGTCTTCTATTTCCACTTCACCTAACCCTCTAATGAAATGGTGGGAGTTAATCAAGTATAATGTTGGCCCTACACGAGTGCCAATGTTGGAGGAAATTTTGGCCCTACTATTGATGCCAATTTGGATACCAATAGAAGAACCAACATTTTTCAACCATTTTACCATTCATGATTATTTTAAACCTATCGAATTTGATCCAACAAAATTATTGGGCCCCTTCATCATGATCTAAATTATTCCATAATACCAGCCAAGCTTCCCTTGGATATGCCTATGTTTGAGGGTAAATTAGTGGAGGATCTCAAGAAAAACATCCATTCCTTCCACATGAAACATTCCTTTCATATTTAGTTATTTTAATTCACAATGATTGGTGCTACTCTTCAGTGGTACATTAACTAACCACATGTTACTCATAAAAATTTTACATCCATTTTGAATGTCATCCTCTCCTATATTTTATTACCAATTTTCCATGACTCTTCTCATTATACCATTTCCAGTTATATAACTAATCATTATTAAGAGTGACAAAGATGAAAATTCCTAAATAATTCTTTAAGACTCCATGAGTGATTATTTATGAATTGGTCTCTATGCAAATTTATACTTCCTCCTATCACCAGGGATGTTTCCTTAGAACAAAGCAAGATGCCACTTAGAATGCCATCTAGTATGATTTGATCTACACATAATTACGTTTTTTTACATGATAATCCCCAATGATCCACACTCTTTCTCAGGTGACCCAAATTTAATGGGTAATCCCATGAGGTTAATGGAGTGATTAGATCCATCGCACATTAATAACATCACCAAATTCCATATATAACAACTTCATATGGTCAACCACACAGGGGAACAAATACCTCCTACACTTATCCCCGACTGGATCCTTGTCACATCACCTTCTAAGGTGGAATTGACACTTATTATTCCTATATGCATCAACATCATCCTATGAATAGGGATGCATATTCTATTCCACATTTCAAAGTATAATGAAAAACTTTCATTACCCCTTTTCATGATGCAATGCTCCATCCCCTTCAATAACAACTTGTAAAGGTCCCATTTCTTAGCCTACAACATCCCCATAGGGTTAGGTGTATGCACAAAAAAATTTGAATAATGCTCTTATTTTGAAGGAAAAAAATAAAGCAATGGAAAAATATAATGCCAAAAACCAAAGAAATCAACAACTAGGGCCAATAGACCAATGTCGGGGGAAAGTATAAAACCACTACCTAACACCAAAATAAACAAACTAAAAAGAGTAAGGCTCTTCAAATAGGCGATTTTTGTGCTTTTTTCAATGTATATTTCCATTAAAATTATGAGTGTCCCCTCCTAGAAATGTGTTGTGCATCGAAAGAAATGAGAAACACCAATTGTGGTAACCAACCACCTGCATCTTCTACTCAACCATTTGCTTCATGACTTTCAATGTTTAGGAATATTTTTCCTAGTTGAGGGCATGTGCCCAACAATGGAGGTCATCCTCCTATCCCAACTCTGGTTCCTAATCAACAAGGGAATGGAACTTACCAAATAATTTTCATGGATTTAGGTTATATAAACCACACAAGTGTGTTACAAACCATGCAACTATGATAAGAAGCCAATAATTATATTTCATTTGAGGGGGGGAATTTCCTTTTAAAATGAATACAATGTATAAGACCTAAGTTGATGATCCTAATACTAGATCTCTGTTGAAGAATTTAACTAGTGTCAGTCTTCATAATTATATTAAGTCATGATGTATTGTATTTATCAAAAGAAGGAAAGATAATTTTTATTATTAAATAAATTGACTTATTAAAGCATGGGTTTCATGCTTGGGTTAGTTTTTTTTAGTTCAAAGTCTCCATTGAAGGCTTCTAGCATTTATTTCCAGTGTCCTTGTCCATGTCACAATGTAAAAAACCCTTCTTGGGAATTATTTGTTAAGAAATTTTTTTATTTTAATGCAAAATAGATAAATTAGGCTTCCTCCACTGAGTCAGCCTCGAGGGAAGAATTAAATCACCTATAAGGACTATATATAAGAAAAAACTCGACCGATTTAAAGGAGAACACACACAAGTTTGAATTGCAGTAGTTGGAAGCAGTAAAAGGTACTAATTCCAAGGAAGAATAAGGAAAGGGACAGTGAAGGAGAAGGAGGTCGTTATTTTTCTAAGGAATTTGAATTTCTCTCTCTCTCTCTTGTCTCACACGTGCGAAGGAACTAAATAAATTGGAGGACCAAAATTGCAATCTTGAACCTGGGCTGAAATTCTGATGTAGTAGGGACAAAAATATGTCCTTGATGCAATATTGATGCAATATTGAAGCAGAATTGATGTAATATCATTGCAGTTGATATTTGAAGGTTGGAAGAATAGTTTAAGGGATGACTTGGTGGAGGAGGAATGTCTATTAGTCTAGATATTTGTCTCTCTAATTTGAATCAATGAAGGAAGAGTTCTTGATTGGGTTTTCCCTTATATAGGGGTTTTATCCCTCGCTGAGTGCCTACATCTAGTGTCCTTGATCTTCATGTTTTGGTTTTTTTAATTTATTTATAAAATAAGAACAAATAAAGTTATTAAGAATACAAATATATCACGGTAATTATCAACAAAATAAAATATTTCTGCCTTTCTGATTTTCTAACATGGTATCAAAGGTAAGGTGAATAAGGAAGAAAAAGGAAGCCTGAAGATCTATTGAAGGATATTGAAGCCTAGGTCATTAAAGGGATCATAACGAGATAAGTATACAATCTACAAGAACTATGTATAACTCAATGAAGGGAGAAAAAAAACTAGAAGGAGCCTTCAACTACAGGGCATGGACAAGGAGGATAGATCTCATCCTTGAGAAGAACAAAGTTTTGGATCTAGTTCTAGGAAAAATCAGGAAGGCTAAAGATGAAGTAAAGAAAGAAAAGTTCAGAGAAACTAAAATCTTGGCCATGAATCTACTAGCATATGGAGTAAAAGATAAACTAAGTCCATACATTTCTAACATAGATTCCGCTCAAGAAATGTATGAGGCTCTATCCAAATTTTCACAATAAAAAACATTGGTCAAATTGCAAGCCTCAAGAATGAATTAAGAACTATTAAGATGATGAAGGACTATACTGCGACACCATTATTTATAAGGATATCTATAATCAGCGATGAACTTCAATCAATAAATGAAATTATATCAGAAAAAGAGCTCATAATTACTGCCCTTCTAGGTCTACCAAAATCTTGTAACTCTTTGCATCATAAATCAATAGTTGGAAGGATACTCCAACATTAGAACAAATGTAGAATGCATGAAATCAAGGATAAGATAGAATATCATTAGTGAATAATGAAAATGAGAATGAAGAGGAGAACATCTCAAATTCCTATTCTGCTCATCACAAGAAGAAATGAACCTTCAAGAAGTTCAAAGGACCAAAGAAGAAAGTTGACCTATCCAAGATCGAATGTTACAATTGCCACAAGATGGGTCACTACAAAAGTCATTGTTGAGATATTCCAAGGAATAAGAAGAGAGATAAGGATCATGCAAATATTTTCGATGAAGCACCACCAAAGAAGAACAAGACTAAAGAATCTTAGATCAAAGATCTATTTGAAAAGAACTCTTAGGGAATATTTTCCATCACATATCCTTCTATCTTAAAGTTTTGAATTGTTTTTCTTTAGGTTTTAAACTTTTATGTCTAGCATGCCATGTTAAGAACATTTTTAAATTATGTTGATAAGTTGTATTCTTCCCACAAGATTTGATTAAGAGGGAGACCTCACCATTTTACCAAAGATAAGTATCTTAGTCCTTGTTTTATATTTTATGTTTGGTTTCCCTCTCTTATCAAGATGTGGCATTTGTATTATATTATAATAACACTTCCTTTTATATTTTCCTTGGTTGGGAAATATTTTTGAATTCTCAAAGGCCATGGAGTAAATTTCAAAGGAGAGACTCGAAGCATGAGAGAAGATCTATTGCAAAATAATTCCTTCAAAATCAATTTCCTAGAAGGTTTGTTAAGGAACAAATTAAAGGTATCTTTTAGAATAAAAACTTTTATATAAAAGCCTCTTCATGTAAAAGGTATGAACATTCTTCTTTTTAAATTTTCTTTACATTACTAACATTGTTTTTTCTAGGATTTTGAATCACAAATATTCTTATTAGGGTGATTAATCATTAGATTGAATCTACCCTCATTATATTATCAATCTTGTGGAACCCTAAAAAGCATCACTATAAAACCCTAAATTAAGGTTATGTTAATATTGATTATGAAACCCTAGTCTACTTAGGGTTATTGGTGAAGTCTAGAAATCCTATTCATTTTATGTTTAGGGTTTTGGTATTTTTATGATGGAAACCCTAGTCCTTTAGGATTTTTTATATAAAATTCTATAATTTTTTTTAGGGTTTGATGAATTAAGGTTTATGAGAAAAACCCTTATAATATCTATAGTAATCTCATAGGAGTGAAACCCTAGTTGTATGTTTGTTCAAAGCCATATACTCGATAAAGTTCGTTGTATTTATAACGTTGATGTTTATGTCTTGGGTTTACCTTGTAGACATTGATGAGAAATGTTAGCGCATGAAATCCTAGATATGTGTGTGTGTGTGTGTGTGCGCTAGCCTAATTGTTGATGCTCAAATTTTGTAGGATTTGTAACAAAAATTTAGTGGTAGAATGATGTTATAGGATATGATGATATTTTTCCAACATGATTTAGTTTTGATGATAAAATCTATGGTTTGAAACAAACCCTAGTAGATTCTAACATGTATAGTAGAATTTTAGTTTGATTAAATTGGTAATATCTAAGGCTTTGTGTAAAAAAGGTGGAATCTAGGGTTTGCAAGAGTAAGATTTTGTCATAGAAATTAAGGCCTTAGAAAAAGGTTGAAGTATGTTTCTCTTTCTATTTATGAAACTAACTAGGTTTAGGTATCTGATGTCTAAAGTTTGAATGTTTTAATGCCTCCATTGCAATGACTTGATTTTTGGTATAGTTAACTTCATGATTTTGTATATTTGTATTTGGTTGTACTTTCTATTGAAGCATTTCCACGTACACAATCTTCAAGATGAGGAATATGTTCTTATAAGCATGATGAAGGAAGTTACATATCGAGATGACTTTGATAGCATAACAAGGAATGAAGCCATAAAAGGTTCTCTGATGTTATAGAAAATAAAGTGGTTGATCTCCCTAAGTCAAGAGGGAGTCTGGATTGAAGAAAGGGTATATATCCTCAATTGAGAGAGAGGGAAAATTATGACACTGAGTACTTTGAATTAAGAAAAATAGCTATAGATGAATGTTCATCAAAGAAACTTGAGAAAGTACTGAAGATTTATTTGACACTGATAAATAAATGAAATAAGAAGAAGAAAGTTTACGACAAAATTGTATATAAATAACTTGATGATACAAGTAGCATCTGAATGATTGAGGATCACGAAGGTTTGCGTTTACTTGCTTGTATGTTTTAAATTTTATTATTAATTTAGGTTTGTGTTTGTACAAGTAAATATCTCGATAAGAAGGTTGAAAACTCTAGAATCATGCTTGGATAAGTGGATATATATCTAGCTTATTAGGGATATATGAAGCATCTATTGGCATATGTTTAAAAGGACATCTAGTCGGCCTATGTATTGATGTCTAGATCCTGAAGAGGGAGGTTGGCATTGGTATTGGAGTTATGACCTTGGATACACACCTATATTCCTTGGTTGATGGTTAGCAAGTAAGACCGATGGTACCTAGAGTGGTTGAAAGCTTAAGTCCATCTTATTCCTGCCCAGGTAGATTACCTTGGTCAGGAATCTAGTTCATAGCACTCAGTGTGATGAACTCTTCATCTTTCATTTTGAGATATTCTATGAACCTATATAGATATAATTAATTATGAATACCTCCCTAGTTAATATGGAGTGTTGAATAATGTAACTAGTGTTGATATTCATAAATATATTTAAGTCAAGATGTATTGTATTTATGAAAAGAAAGAAAAACAAATTTTGTTATCAGAGAAATTGACATGTTAAAGCATGGGTTTCATCCTTGGGTCAATTTTTTTTAGGTAAAATATTTCGTTGAAGGATTAGAGGGTTTATGTTAAGTGTCCTTGTCCATATCATAATGTGAAGAACCCTTCTTGGGAATTATTTGTTGAGAAAGAAAATTATTTTAATGTAAAATGGATCAATTAGTCCTCGAGTAAGTCAGCCTTGAGGAAGGACAATTCGACCTCAAGGGAAGAATTCAATCACCTAGAAGGACTATATATAAGCAAAAACTTGACTCATTTGAAGGAGAACACACAAAAGTTTGAATTGTGGTAGTTGGAAGTAGTAAAAGGTACAAATTCCAAGGAAGAAGAAGGAAAGGGCTAGTGAAGGAGAAGGAGGTAATTATTTTGCTAAGGAAGTCAAAATTCTCCCACTCTTGTCTTACTCGTGTGAAGGAACTGAAGCTGGTGGAGGGCCGAAATTGCAGCATTGAAGCTGGTCCAAAATTCTGATGCAGTAGGGTCGAAAATATGTCCTTGAGGCAGTATTGAAGCGGGGTTGATGCAATATCATTGAAAATTGATATTTGAAGTTTGGAAGAATAGTTTAAGGGTTGAATTGGTGGTTGAGGAAGGTTTTTCTGTCTAGGTATTGGTCTATCTAATTTGAATTATTGAAGGAAGAGTTCTTGACTATGTTTTCCCCTATATAGGTGTTTTAGCCATGGTTGAGTTCCTACATATGGTGTCATTAATGTTCATGTTTTTCTTTTGGTAATTTCTTGATAAAATAAGAACATAATAAAGTTAATAAGAACACAAAGATATCACAAGTAATTATCAACAAAATAAAATATTTCTCCATTTTTTATTTTCTAACAATCTCCTTTATATATATAAGAGACAAGGGTACAATTATAATGAAAGGTTCTAGTTGGCATAACAATATAATGATAGAATTATAATAACTTAATATATATGGATTAATAATGGGATTTAGTATTAAAATGGGAATCATATAGGCATTAATAAACTTCATTACATTGATACAATCCTCTATCTAAGACTCAATGATACCACCCTTAGAGCCTCTTCTACCAATAAATGGAACCTTATAAATCCCTCGACATTTTTTCAAAAACAAACCAAATATAACTAAGATTTCATTAGGAAAAAATGCACCTTATTCTTATGCATATATCACCCATAAAAAAATTATAGTATATGACTTGGCCTAGTCTCAAGTGGTAATGTCATCTCTTGAATCCCCTTAAACAATATCTTTGCAAAAAGGCTCTATTATTTCTCTAGGAATTTTGGATCCCTCAGAAAATCACACAATTGTATTTGACATTGAAAAATCCAAATCCCACATTTACCTCCATCTATGGCTTTCCAAATAATAGTTTTTATTAATAATACCATTATTCAATGATGCATTATTGATGAAGGGGCATCCAGATGTTTGATATCTACCCAAGTCTAGAGAAAGCTTAGATCTCCATAATTCATTCCATCTACAATCACCCTTCATGTGTATGATGGTATCCCCTCATAACCTGAAGGATTGTAACCAAACTATCCCATTGAAGTCATAGGTAACCAAGTCCTTATTAACATTGAGGTTATTAATTCAACTTTGGACTATAACTTCCTCTTGGGTTGTAACTTCATGTGTGCCATGAAGGTGATTTTTTGATCTATCTACCATACCATGAGCTTACCTCATACGTGGAAAATAATCATAATTTACCAACTCACCTAATATGATCCCAATACTTAATTTAGTCCTAATGACATAATTTCTCCATTATTGGAAACCAAGTCATCCCTTCATTGTTTGATATGAGCCTATGGGTCTAAAACACTTCACTTTTCTTAGTGCCTATTATGGTCCACATCCAAAGGAAATTATAAAATAATAGTGGAAATAATGAAATAATAATTGATTGCATCATCAAATTTAAGAGGGAAAAAAGAAAAACTACTTTTTCAACTCGTATTTTGTACTTATCTCCCTAAGTGTTTACTCAAATTGCGAGCGGGAATACTCATTGGATACAAAATTTAATTTCTCATCCAAGGACTACCCATGTTGCATAATTTTAATGTAATTTTCTACATTAAAATTTATAAATACATAAAAAAACGTGATTGCAATCACAATTTTTATGTATTTCTCATTTTTCATGTAGCAAGGTCCATCAAAAGCATGCAACATGTGTACTCCTTGAATGAGGAATTAAATTTTGCATCCAACGAGTATTCTGGCTCAAACTTTGAGTAAACCCTTAGGGAGATAAGTTGAAAATATGAGTTGAAAAATTAGTTTTATTATTTTATTATTTTTTAAGCTTTTTAACCTTTACTCCAAAAATGGTGAATCATCCCCCATGGTTGACATCATCATCTTGAATTCTACTGGTTTTTATAAAGTTTATTTTAGTTGTACATTTTTCTTAGGAGGCCGATTTTAGACCGCAAAATTCGCTTAATGATCTACAACTTCAACACCTAGTACTAGGGCCACCCCCCTAGAAATTATCCCCTTCTTGTTCCCACCTCTTGGAATGGTTAGTACTCACGACCACACTGAATATGCAAAATATAGCCTTTTGGACTATATTCTTGGTACTTGTATTCTCCTACTCTTATCTCACTTTGTCACTAAACACCCTACTTGGATTTGATTGCTATTAGACCCATCCAACTATGTCAGTTATGGTACAATCCTAACAAGGCCCCACTCCTACTAGGAAAGAAATCGCTAATGGGATAAACATTATGATGATAGAGGGAACTAATAAAACAAGCCAGTTTATGGCCACTAAAACTACTATACAAAATGCACCACTTCCATGTGCTTTATGAAACATGCTAATAATATTTTTTGAGCTCTCCCTAACCTCATGGGACTCATTAATATGGACAACCTAAAACCAAATCTTTCCATCCTAATAGTTAATGTCTCTCTTCCCAAGTCATCCCAAACTAATAAAACCCATGTGATTTATGTGATATGTATGGTCACTTCTCTCATTGTTGTCCTAAACTTCTACAGTTTCATGGTACACCAGTTACTATATGGGAGTTGAATTACACTTGTACTAAATCCTATAAATTTATGATTGAAAACATCGGTTCATATAATACATAGTGTCAAAAGAATTGTCAACCCATCATTGATATTCTCTCCCCTAGTATGGAAATGGTTTAGAGTACCATACAAATCCTCTACCTCTCATCAACCATGGGATTTATATCATCATATCACACCTATGTTTTTGGTTGCATACATCATATAATCCTTTGTATACCTCAGGTCACTTCGATATCAACATTGGTGGAGCCTTTATCTGTGATTCCTCATTCAACCACTATAGACATTACATATGTGAACCATTCTTCTCATTCTCATGTTGTTGATTTAAGGTTCAATCTCCATCTTATACTAGTAGTGTCAACTCTAATGTCGCATTCTTCACCCTCATGAAGACATTATAAAGATCCATGTCACTCCAAACTATCCTTCAGATGATCCACCTCATCATTCCCCCATCTTACCTCAACCGCTTCATCCCCTCGGATTTTTTTGGATGAGCATTTTTCCACTATATCCAAAACCACTCCTTGAATTATGAAACTTCTTCGAAAACCTAGAAAGTGAGTTCCTTTGACTCAGATATGTAGTACCATGATATATTGGAAATCCATCTTTGCCTTTCTCAAGTTGGATTATTTCATTCACAACATCAATTAGCAATTACACCATTTCCAAAATTGCATCCATAATGATATGTATATGACCACCGCTTTGGGAATGCTCCTTACATGCTACATACACAATCAGCAAGGGAAATTACTCCCACCTAAGGATACTTTATCAGTTCATCCCATCACCATTAATTGGTGGTAGCATCTTGTGCATAAGGATAT
Organism: Pinus albicaulis; assembly: GCA_034641835.2. Taxonomy (NCBI): domain Eukaryota; kingdom Viridiplantae; phylum Streptophyta; class Pinopsida; order Pinales; family Pinaceae; genus Pinus; species Pinus albicaulis. Next base: position 39,728 of record JAXQQM020092564.1, on the reverse strand, counting down.
GATGGCCCCTCTAGTGAACTTTAGAATTTATCATTATCTACTCTTAGCCTAGCCACCAAAGTTTTAGGTAAAGAATTCTATGCTCTCTTTCTTTGTGCAGTCTATCCTAATAGCCTGTCTGGAGAGCCATTTACATATTACATATAGTTGATTTTTAGTACCATATATTGAAATATTATACCCTATGTGATGCCTCACTCCCCATGTTTGACTTGGTGGGGTGGAGATGATTGTGGGCCCCCTTCCATAGTTCGTGCCCTTACCATTTATTTCCTTGATTATTTACTAAGAAATAATTTTCTAATAAGTCTTAAAGCACTTATCCTTGTACCCATTAGCCCTATTTGAGCCACTCTCATACTTTTTCTTTGATACTTCATATAGAATCCATTCTTTCATGAATAATTCAAGCATGGAATTTATACATGTTACTTGGGAACCAACTTGTCCTTGTAGCTTACAACTTCTGGATGGAAGTTCAACATGAATAACAACTTATATTCGTCTATTTATGGTGTTTGTTAGGCCTATTTCCATGAGAACTAAGCCAAGGCTACCAACCAAAAAATCAAAAGTATATATTCTCATAGTTCCTTTGTCTACAGCGATCTCACCAAGATTTAGGGTCTCTTCACTCTCTCCAAGATTTTCTAAAACAAATGCAGCAATGACTTGCAATTGGAGGGAAATCCTCATTTTCAATAGAAAAATCCATCATTTCTCTCTTGGATATTATGGGATCAACAAACTCTACTTGAAAAACCATAAAAAATATTGGAATACTCTTCTCGATCCCTCTGATTCTTTTTCTCAGTTATTTCTAGCTTTGATACTTCACCAAGAAGTGAATTTTTCAATGAAGCATTAAATCCCATTCCTTTGGTGTGTCTATTATGCTGTCACAAGTTCTTACTTACGTGTTTTTTTTTGTTGGGGGGTTGGGGGGGGACTTTGTTTTAGTGCTATAATTAGTTTTCCACCTATTTCTAGTATTCACATAAGTAGCTCAATAATACATAATGTTAGTTTTTGTCTAACTAGAGTTTTAATATTGAGTCTAGTCCCATTTTTTATGCTTCTACAAGTTATTGGAATAGTTACATATTTGGGTATGGAAATGTCCTTGGAACCAACAATATTAGGGGGTTGAATGGTCCATCATATTTCTATCAAAATCCATTTTCTAATGCAAAGTTTCCTTTCTTGGAAAATTTGAACCTACCTACTATATTGAGGTGGAAAAATGACCCTATCATACACCACCTTTGATCCTGGTAATACCCTTGAAGTTACCATCTAACATTCCAAAATTTAATGGAAAAGTTTTGGAAGATCATTTCATGCAAGCCATGAATTACAAGCTATGGAGCTCTTCAAACTCATTAGTCACTGATAAAATTATGTTGAGACTTTCTAGAGCATCTTGATAGGAAGCATCAATAAATTATATATGACTAATTGGGCTCTTCATTTTTTGAATTTTCATTATTACCCATGGGATTCCTACCACATTTTCAGCTCCCAATTTAGTATATGCCAAAATAAAAATGTTGGTATCCTTGCGTCAAAGTACAACCATGTATATCACTAATTATATTCATGAATGTAAATGATGACGTAGTTTTATCACGTCTAATATTATATTTTGATTCCTTGTAAATTGATATATGAAGTCATTATTGACCTCTATTCCCATGAATATAACTATATTAGGGCTAATAACCAAGGAGTAGGTAATTCTATGTGCTTAACACTTAGATTTGATTCACTCTCAATTTTGCATGTTGTATGATACCATTCTAAATTTTATGAGGCTATAAATATATCTCATAAATCCCTCACGAGTAACACATACCAATGGCATAGTTTGTTCCATGTCCCATATGTCTATTAGCTAATTGGATAAAGAAATGAATTAGATTTATGTATCAAAACATCCATCTACAACTTCCCCAACATTGCAAAGTGACAAATTTGTTGATCGGATCTCCAATTTTCATTTAGTGCAAACTAAAAATTTGACTAATGCTCCTCAACCTAACCTACAAGTAAGATGAAAAACTGAAAAATAATTCTAGTGTAAAGGGATTTCTCCTACTCAATATGTTAATGTGTTAGGAATGAAAGATAAAAGGAATTTGAAGTTTCCTTGCTATAAATACATTGATGACTATATTAATCTCTAGTTTCTCAAATGGAAGACATGTATTCATATTTATTTCAATAAAGAGCTACATAACAACCCTCTCTTGTAAGAAATAATTTTTTGCAATAACAACAAAAAAATTTTGTGGGAAATATTGCACCTACGGAATGGGGCAATTCCTCAAAAGTGAACATTTACATGTGTGATAAAATGGTTAACCTACATATTGAAGCTCATAATTATGAGAATATTAAGCATGGTTCTTTGGATAAGGATTGATATTATTCTTAGCTTGGTGGGAGTTTTCTAATAAAGAATCCATCATTTCAAACAATTCTTTTCCCACCCAAGGGTGTACTACAAAGGTTGATAGTCAATCTTAATGCATGAATTTACCATAATTACAACACTGTGGAAGATCTAGCCCAAATACCATGTGTCATGTTTTCCCTCAAACTCCTTCCAAGTTTTCCCATATAATTTTTTTTTCTATAGTAGTTGAATAGTTGAAATAAATCTCTTGTATACTTTCTTAACTACTTTTAACATCAACAAAAGTTGACCTAGGCTCTCCCACCAAATCATTTTCAAATTCAAGAAAAGTAATTCTATGTGCTTAACACTTAGATTTGATTCACTCTCAATTTGGCATGTTGTATGATACCATTCTAAATTTTATGACGCTATGAATATATCTCATAAATCCCTCACGAGTAACACATACCAATGGCATAGTTTGTTCCATGTCCCATATGTCTATTAGCCAATTGGATAAAGAAATGAATTAGATTTATGTATCAAAACATCCATCTACAACTTCCCCAACATTGCAAAGTGACAAATTTGTTGATCGGATCTCCAATTTTCATTTAGTGCAAACTAAAAATTTGACTAATGCTCCTCAACCTAACCTACAAGTAAGAGGAAAAACTGAAAAATAATTCTAGTGTAAAGGGATTTCTCCTACTCAATATGTTAATGTGTTAGGAATGAAAGATAAAAGGAATTTGAAGTTTCCTTGCTATAAATACATTGATGACTATATTAATCTCTAGTTTCTCAAATGGAAGACATGTATTCATATTTATTTCAATAAAGAGCTACATAACAACTCTCTCTTGTAAGAAATCATTTTTTGCAATAACAAAAAAAAAATGTTGTGGGAAATATTGCACCTACGGAATGGGGCAATTCCTCGAAAGTGAACATTTACATGTGTGATAAAATGGTTAACCTACATATTGAAGCTCATAATTATGAGAATATTAAGCATGGTTCTTTGGATAAGGATTGATATTATTCTTAGCTTGGTTGGAGTTTTCTAATAAAGAATCCATCATTTGAAACAATTATTTTCCCACCCATGGGTGTACTACAAAGGTTGATAGTCAATCTTAATGCATGAATTTACCATAATTACAACACTGTGGAAGATCTAGCCCAAATACCATGTGTCATGTTTTCCCTCAAACTCCTTCCAAGTTTTCCCATATAATTTTTTTTTTCTATAATAGTTGAAATAAATCCCTTGTATACTTGCTTAACTACTTTTAACATCAACAGAAGTCAGCCTAGGCTCTCCCACCAAATCATTTTTCAAATTCAAGTGACTTTACATGGATGAATATATTTAGAACTATTGTTAACGAAGAAACCTCCACTTCCATCATGTCCTCTCATGCTGGATAGCTTTAAGTTCACTAGAGATAATTCAATCAAACACAATATTAATTCAATCAAACACAATATAAAATTGTTTAATGACCATATGTTAGAGCCTCATAGATTTATTGTTGCCTTTCTTGTTGGGTTATCTAGAGATTTTTTTTTAATTGAAGTTGAAGTAATTAATATCTCATTAAATAACAATCAATTGTTACAATGTATTTAACTTTTTGATATATCCAACCTAATTCATTTTAATATTTTTTCTTTGGTATTAAATATATAATATTGTAAAATATTGTTAATATAATAAATTAAAATGGTTATTAAATAAAAAAATATTTAAATTATTTAAATCTATAATTATAATAATAAAAATTAAAAAAAAAAAAAATTAATTCATTAAAACAACATCATACAAAAACAAACACAACACATAACCCAAGTGGTGTAGAGTAGTTAGTGATGGGATGGGGTGCACTGTTAAGGCACTCAATCTACAAGGTCATATGTTTGAAACCCGTGGGAGATTAAAATTTAGTCTAAACTATCCAAAAAAAAAAACAAAAACACAACACAAAATATGAATAATAATAATAATAATAATATATCCTTAGAAACATATATACATAAAAGCATGTATACATAGAAATAAGATAAAGAACATCTAAACATGGAATAACTTAATGGTCTTTATATACCATAAACAAATTCCCCTACAATCGATAGAGCAAGAGTATTAATGGACAACATAAATTATTTATATTTATATATTTATTTATAATTTTTTGATATGCAATAATTTTATAATTATTTATTTTTATTATAAGCTAGTAAATGTTGAAAGAATTAAAAAATTAAGTGTTAAAAGAGTTAAAATATTTAGATATATATATATTTTTAAATTCAAAATCAAAATATTAATGATATGATGCCCCAAAAAAATCGATTCTCTATATCCTTGTAAACTTGTAATTTTGTTTTTTTTAAATGTGGAGAAATTTTTTTATCTGAGGAGATTTGATCTCTCAATACTTTTAAATTCCAAATAAAAATTTTGTTTTCTTAAATGTGCGGAAATTTTTTTACCCTGAGAGATTTTATCTCTCAATACTTGTAAATTTCAGATTAAAATTAATTTAGACTAATTTATATATTATAGATTTTAATACTATTTTTTTATTATTAAATAAATAAAATTTGTTGTCTTTTTTAATTACAAATAAATAAATAAATTATAATATAATAATATTATATATTTGCTGAAGTTGTCATACTAGATTAAATGCACATAGAAAACCAAAATACATTATAGCTTTGTTCAATTCAATTAAATTTAAATTAAATCTTGGGATTCTGACAAATAAATTTTGAATTTTGAAGATATGTTTTATTAATAGGAGTAAAAAGTCAAAGTCAACCTTTTAATTTTTTTTTGAAAAGATGGTCGCAGAATTAGTTTTTCAAATTTTGAATATCTTCGATTCACAACTTTCTGCCGCATTAGTTTTTCAGTGTGGTTTGAAAAAAAATGTACCATAAGTACTTGGAGGAACAAAGTTATTCAACCAGAAAAAAAAAAATTCAATACCTATATATAAAAAAAAGAAAGCCTAAAGATAAAGCAATGAAAAATTTCCGAAGAGTCCGCGATAGGGGAGAGAATTCTGTGGGGATTGCGTATGGTGCGTGTTAGAGTTTGAGACGCCAACCTTCCATGACATTGTAACAATGGAAAGCAAAAATAAAATAGAATTGAAAAGGCAATGTACGAATAACTAGTTTTTCATTTAATTCTAGGATTCTAAACAGAGAGAACAATATTTTTTTTTGCAGGGCGGCTACGTACCGTGTTTGGCCACAGGAACTGGATGGCGTTGAGTGAAATCTATTATAATCACAATGAGAAATTGCATCGTTTTGTATTACGTAATACATGGTGTATTCAATCCATTTTACTAGTGTTGATCTCGATAACAATAATGGAGGTGCAAGATTTTTCCTAGGTCATCTTTCCAATCTTAGCACGGACACAAGGTTATATCCCGACGACGTTTAAGTGCTTTCTATATTATTCTAATGCTTTCAAGGTTGTATCAAGGTTACTCTAATGCTTTCGATTAGAGTAAACAGTATTTGGGAAGTCATTTTCATAATTAAACATCTAGAAACGAAAGTTTATTATAGTTTTAACGAAGAATAATCGAATGATAAAAAGTAATATAATTCGTAAATAATATCTATATCTATATCTATATATACATATGTTTTGTAAACTTAGTAGTGCTTTTTCATTTTCTATTCATAAAATAAAATGTACGTTATACAAATTTATAGCTTCTGACCTCAACCTCTCTATAGGAAACCAGATATGTTGTCCGTCTTAAAGAGTTATAGGCCATCCAAAGATTAAACAACTTGAAGCGGTCTCTTGTTGTCTTTAAGGGTCTATTATCTATCTTTACATCCATAAACATATAGGAAAAGTAAATGCTATAAGTTTTCATTGCAAAAACATAATTTAGGCAAATGAATCATCGGAAGACTCTATAGGAGCCGAATCTTTAACACTCGATCTTGGCATATCAACCCAATGCGTGCTTTGCAACTGTCTGTCGATACATCCGAGTCAGACGCTCTGGTGATGTTGTTGTAAGTTTAACTCTTGTATGTCTCTACGAATTTCCACCAAAGTTGAGGTTGCATGCAGATCTCCCCCTCTCTCATGGACTGTGACAATTGCCTTCACCAATAGACATTTCGGGATCCAGTAGGTGCGAATCGAGTGCTGGAAAATAGAGAGCCTGGTGCAGGTAATACCCGGGTTTGTTAAAATTGGGTCCATATCTTCCTTGGTTAGTTCTTTTTCCTCTTTTTCCCTTGCATCCTGTTCCCACCCATGAATCAAGGATTTGATATAACTGGGAGTGTCGTCTAAACAAGCTTGAAATAAGTTCTCCATTACCTCTTTACCAGACTTCCAACCTTGTCTAGATGGTGTAGCTTTGGCTTTCACCTTAGCTTTTCCTTCCTTCTTGGTCGACTGGGCTTTCACCATTATTTTCAGACCCCGGTCTTCCAACAAATATCTGTCCAGGAGAGAATTACTAGCAAGACCTACAGTAGTAAAGGGCATGGCAATATTAAAGTTAACTAAGATAAAAACAAAAATATGGTGTTGTCTGGGAGGCACCGGATACTCGACGTCCCTACCAAGAGAGATACCAACTTGGGTTGGACCCAACCTTGACAGATAGGTAAGACACAACCTTGCGAGAATAGACAACGCCTTAACAAACCGACAAGACACAACCTTGTAGGAATTTGTATGGCGAGTATTCAAATTATTAACCGTAAACCTTATTTGATGGACCAGACGCAATAGAACCACAAAAATAGCCCCGACTGTAGATAAGAGTCCCCTTTTAATCATGATAACACCATCATAATAATCAACAATAGACCAAATAACCCAAACAATGGAGCATTTAATAACTTTAACCAGCCAAAAAACTAAACTGACCCACTTACCACCTGAGCCATTGCAGCTGAGAATTATTGACTCACCACCCACAGGAAAATCATTGTAGGCCATATGGTAAATTTCCCAAAACTGATGACTGCTATACGAATTAGTAACATGCAAAGGCCAGAAAAAAGAAGGGTACCCGAGAAGGTCAGAAGAAAAGCACTCCAGAGCCAGAGGTCGATATGTAGGGCCATTACAACACCATACAAAAACATCTGAAGGAAGATAAGACTTAAAGAAGTACAACCATGCAAGGCCAGTAAATAAATAAGAGAAAACAAAAATAACAGAGACGACCACGGAATGGGGGAGGTGGTACTGAATTACGCCCTTCACAGGGAGGTGAGTGGCCAATGTACCCACCAGAACCCCACCACTAAAATGCAGAAAGGAAAAGCCTCAATATTATTCCAAAACCAGGAAACAAATGATGACATCCTTCAAAACCAGATAATCCCGAGCCACAAATTGCAAAAGAAACAAGTAATTCAAAATAACCAGGACCTTGTTTACCATGGACGGAGAACCATAAACATGCTTCATGGCAAATGTAATAAGAGAATTTGATACATACACTCATAGACGACACGCTACATATGAGAGAGCTCTCCCCCGACCGCATAACTGCCTTCTGATACTTTGTGCTCCACTGACTACCATACACCAGAAGACGGTAAAGAGAATGTTCATATGCCGCTTCCACCTCATACGCCAACTCTTTCCCCTAAATTTTTTTGACAACCCACCTGACGTGCCTAGATGTTTGGCATGCATCATTAATGTCGTTATTAACCTTTGTGGGTGGAGTTTCCCACCTTTGTCAGCTCACATCATCATCGATGTGGGTTTCGTGGTTTTCACGTATGCTCATCATGCTTTTCCCCACGTATTACTCCTCACAGCGCCATTTGGCACACCGATCGGGGGAAAATAATATAATTTCTTACAATTGGAAACAAACAAGAATTTCATTGTTGTGGTAATGATAATGATATTTATAATTGTTTTATTATTATTATTTTTTTATGGGATAAGGTTGTTTAATCAATTGTAGAGAAGTCAACCATTCATAAGCTAGAAAGAATTGTGAAAAGTGTTAATGTGTGCATTGGACCTGGAGAATCTAGAAATAAGGTATATTTCACTCACTTGCACTTAAGTTTTTTATTTTATATTTGTTTTAGTAATATTGGATTAATATATAGACATGTGAGCATAATTATATTGGATAATATTATTTAACCAATTGGTGAAGTTATTATTTTAATTGATTTATTTTTAATTTATAATATTAATGTGAAAACATTTCTCATAAAACATAATAATTTTAATAAATTAATTTCGATAAAAATAATTATAATAAAAATGATGAATGTTTTTTTTATAAAAAAATTTTCCAAATATTTTTGGCTCTGGAACTTCTACTTCTAAGGTTTTTACCTCAGTCGTCAATGTATTTCCCTCCAATAGAGCCCCCATGGGAGGGTGGAGGAGGCCTCGCCTATAGAAACACATTCACTTCCAAACCCAATCAAGCTACATCACACAAATTTAGCAATAACTCGGCTCAAAAACCAAAGAAGGAGGAAAATTACCCATTTAATACGACCAACAAAGAATCTACAATTGCTCTCTTTGCTACTCCAACAATGAAAAATCCAAAAGCTAATGCTCCCTTCCTTCCTCAGACAATCAACTCTCTCCTCCTTGAAATCCTAGCAAAAAAATTAAGGGAAAAAATAAAATGTGTGAGAGATCACATGGTAATACGAAAATTTGTAGGTCTTTAGCCCTAAAAAAAAACTAATCAATTGGATCCGAAAGAATTGAACAATTAAACGAGATGTCGACCTCAAGTTGGGGTCCAAGGGTTTCTTCATGGCCATATTCAACAATATAGCAGATAAATATCTCATATTTCAAAAAGGAACATGTTTTAGGAATTTGGTCGACTTATTCATGAATCCTTGGGTTTATAGATTCTACCCATTTTGGATATGTATTTATTCTATCCCTTAGGGTTTTTGGAACCTTGGAATCTTAGAAAGTATTGGTAATTCCATATGGAATTTTGTTATGATATTGAATACCACAAAGCAAGGTCGATACACACTACAAGAAAAAAGGACATTGGTGAGGGTCATGCTTGTGACGGACCTTTAAGGTCTGTCACCAATGTCACATATGGTGACGGTCCTTAAAAAGGTGTAGTTGTAAGTGTATATAGTGATGGTCCTTTAAGGTCTATCACCAAAGCCATTTTCAATGACACTTTTGGTGAGGGTCATTAAAGGCCCATCACTAGTTCTCTCTTTGGTGACACTTCTAGTGACGAACTTTCAATGACCCTCACCAATGCTATTTTTGTTACTTTTGGTGACGGTCAAAAAATGTTCGTCACCATTGATAATTTCAATGAGTTTTTGATGGCGTTATGTGCTTGTTAATATATTATTTTTCAAAAGAGAAGGATTTAATACCATTATTGTGGAGTATTTTTTATAATATGTCTAAGGCCATAGTGGTTAGATTTTGTTGTTCAAGTAAATCCCCTCTGTGGACAGAGGTGATCCCTCTAGCCCTAGGGTGGGTCTAGCAACTACGGGAACATACTAACATCTACCTTCCTAGATTGTAAATGAAATTCAGAGCAAAGAAGATGACCTACCTTGTCCTAAATCTATGTTGTCGTCTTCCGTCGAATCTTCTTTATCTGTCACTCTTCTCAAGCTCGCTACACACTGCTTCCAACGTTTGATTACCTGTACAAACAGTCAGGACACCACGACAAGCGTAAAATCATGAAAAATATAAAACAAATACAATATATCTAACTGATCAAGGAATTCTAGAAATCTCATTGTGTGTGTAAACAGAATGGAAGATAAACATCAGTTGCATTTTATTATGATAAAGACAAGGGGAGTTTACAACCAAGCCTTGATGTTGAGGCTCTCCTTCGGCAGGTCCGTATCCAAGCATGTTTGTAATACCCTCACACACAAAGGTCCAAGATCTCACTATGTTCCCAACACACAAAAACAATCACACTCTTCACTATTCTCCCGAAGCTATAATCACTTGTCCTTTCTATCATCACTAAGGTTGTAGAGCTGAAAGAGGTCTCCTTATATAACAATGGAGGAGGAGGTTATGGGCCCTCAAATAATGGGAAAAGAGCTTATCCTTTGGAGTAGTACCTATGTCTTGGGAACAAGAAGCCCAAAGGGGAATTCCTTGGCCATATCCTAAAAACAGACTTCCAGCTCACTGCCTTGCGAAGCTTCTAGTCGCGGAAGCTTCCTTTCTATTTAAAAAACTTTCCAAAAGAGGACCAGCACAGGTCCAACATTAAGACAGAGCACCAATCGAAGCAGGCCTTAGTGTAAACCTCTGCTATCAGCGCGGGTCAGAAACTGAGAGAAATCACTGACCTTGAAAACCAGGCTTTTACAGGGATCTTCCAAAAAAGTTGTAAAGGAAGATGATTTGGTAGACAAAATGTGGTTCAGTGGTATGTATTCCGTGCTTGGAAAGTACACAAGGGTCACTGTATGGGTCCTCTAGGATCAAGGAACAGGGAGTACAGGGACAATGATAAATTGTTGTGTAACAGAGTGAGTCAATTTTTTATGAAGTCATTAGTGTGTATCATTTCCCTCAAGTAATGACTAGTCGAATAGAGCTTTCCTATGAGTCAAAACATGATTCATATCTATTTATTTTACTATCTAGAAAATTCCCTTTAGATAAAGTCCCACTAGTGTGTGTAGGAAATATATTATTTAATACATAATCAAGCTCTATCAATTCTATTAATGAGAAGGACCTAACACTCCTCAACAATCCAGGCACAACTTAAATTAGTGCTTTGGCACAAACTAACATTTGTTAGCACCACACATGTCTTGGAACATATTTGTACCTATAACATCTTGTCATGACACTGATGCCCAAGCACATAGTGGCATGCGCTAGCACAACATAGAACTCTCCTAACATGTGTTGGCATGCATGTAGTCCCTAGCATTCCCTGGAACAACTTGGTTGAATGCATTGACATACATTAGCAGTTGGCACACAATGCCACTTGGCATGTATTGGGACCTATTATTAGTGTGGTTGAAAAATATAAAGTCCTGACTTATAACCCTCTTATTGGTTCTTCCTTTTCTTTCCTTGAAACTTCTTGACACATATTGACATACCGTGGCACCCTACACATCCTTCGCACCTCGCATGTATTGGCATATATTGGCACTATTTTTCATAGATAATTATCACACCCTGAAACTCCCAAGCACACTTTGAGACTTCTAGGCATGCCTTGATATTCCCTATCATTCCTTACCAATCCTTATTATACCTTGTCACTTCATCCTTGGCATGACAACTAGCACTCATTAACGCTAGTCCCTGTCACACGTTCCTCATATTCATTAACTTCCATGAATTTTGACCTAGTGCTCCCTTAATGTTTTTTCCTAGTACTCTTTAAAACTACTCAACATGCATTATCACTCCCTAGCACACCTTAACACTCTTCAACATGTCCTTCCACTTCATAGCATGCATAACACTCTATGACACATATTGGCACGTGGCACGTGCTGGCCCTTGGAAATTCTTAGCATGTATGGAATACTTTGACATGCCTTGGTATAATTTGGCATGGTTTAATATTAAATTTATTTGAGATCAACTATTGGAAAGTAGATGAGAAGAAACAAAGGAATACTTGGCACTTAGAATGAACTAAAACTTTTCACTTGGCACCTATTGGAACCTAGTGTTGGTGTGCCTAGCATGCCCCTCTTGGAAAAGGTAAATTAATGACTTATTAACCCTCTTATGTGTTCATTTCCTTGTAGTTTAACTTATTTCTCCCTTTTTTTCCTTGACAGTCCCTGGCGCGCACTGACACACCCTTGCACATCTTGGCATGCCTTATCACTTGGCACATCTTTGCATGTTTGACATGCCTTTGCACTATCTAACACATCTTAGCATTCCCTAGCACGCCTTGACACTCATGTCCTCAAAGCTAGCCTTTACATTTTTCACGACTTGGGAACCTAATTAGGTCCTTGGCTACTGCAATTCATGTGACAATATTGGCTTGCTTCAACCGCAACAACTTGACCAATTGCACGTACTACAAGTATAAACACTGTTGCCAATGAAATAGGTAACCTGACCTCAAAACGTGAACTCTAGCCCAAAAAGTCTAAAAAAACATGAAAAAACACCCCAAAAACAAAAAGTATGTCTTCCAAAACGCACTTGGTTTTTTTTTAAGGTCAAATTTCAACATTTTATAAAATTATGCTAAAAACAAAATTGTTTGTTGAAAAAAGGACTGAAAAAACACCCTCAAAACAAAACCAGTTGATGCTGGAATAACAAAAAAAATTGTGTCATAATTTTGACACTTGTAACAATGGAATTAAAGACAACATATTAGGACATTTTTTAAAATTGTAAATTTCTAACATTTTTGATAGATAATGTTAAAGATAAACAAATACATGTCTGAAGGGCTTATCATTTCGATCAATTTTCATCCATGTTGTTAAACATAAAATATCTTGACTTTAAACAACCCCAAAATTGTAATTATTGTCAACCATAACATTAAAGATAAAATTTGGTAGCACATAAAAACTTTAATGACAAGTTGTAAATCTAAAATTTTTCAATCTTAAGTTTTCAACATACTTGAACAATGAAATTATGGAGAAATTATAAGACTTAAACAATTTTAAAAAATTAACAAGTAAATGAAAAAATGATCATTGAACAGAAACAAGTAAGAGTAATTTTAATTTTAAAGGATAAAAACTTATCTTTTTTCAAATCTTAGCATAAGACAAATTTAAATATAATTTCAACGAAAACCTAAAAATCAAGCATCAAAACAAAAGTGTTCCCTTCCAATGATGCATATAATTATTAAAAATTTTAAAAGTATCTTATACCGAATGGTAACAATACATAATATCATGGTAATATCATTGCATAATCTAAACATTCAACATTAGTTTCTATTTTCTATTTTACTTATAATTAAAATATCAACATTGGTACATTGAATATAACATAAATTATTTTTGTAATTCATTGTTGCATTGTCGATATTATAAAGAGATGAATTCTTCATAATTAAAACATATAATCCAACAAACATAGAAATGTCTCATAACTTCATGAAAAATGAGATGGAAGTCAAAATTTTTATTTCAAGTTACCATGCAAACATCAATTACATAAAAGTGTCTTAGATAGTTATTCAAAATCAGCAATAGGTTCTGGCACACCATCATAATCTACATCTTCAGATGAATGGCTCGATGCAGATGAAGATGATCCATATTATTCTCTTTCATCAACTAGTGCTCCATCTGAGTCAACATGCATGCCCACCATTTCAGAGTTCAAAAGTCTTGTAGATCTACGTCTACATTTTGCAGAGTCCCATCTCAACAGTAATTGTTCTAGTAGCAATTTCTTCAAAATATTTATGGTCTGCAACCAAAGAGTTCCTCTCTTTGTCAAATTGAAGTCATACACAAGTATGTCAACATCCTCCAATTTTAAGACATCTGTGTGGTGACGATTTATATTTGTGCCCTTTCTTTTTCTCTTTCTGCCAATTCTTTTTTCCACTACCATCTCTGGCTTGTACACACCATTGAAAGGGTGGGTACTTGTGGCATACCAATGTACATCAACAGCTGTAATCTCTTCATTTTCATTAATGACCTTTATAACCTTGGCAATCCAGAATGGATAGCCAAGTGGATCTTCATCTGCTAACACTGCTATCATGCAACCCTCCTTAAGATCCTACACAGAACCCCTGTAAAAGTCTTCCATGGCTTCACGTTGTGCACGTGATCTTCTAGAACCAATATAGATTTATCTTTCCTCTACCTGTGGGGAATTAATAATAGCTTGAGGCTGTTGTTGTTCAACATTGTGTGTTTCCTGATGTTCATGTTCATTTGACATATTTTGTGGCCAAAAAAAAGGAGTCTTCAAAAGTGTATCCTCATTTATTGATCTTGAAATCATATCACTTTGATTACTGAAAAAAGACTCCCACCAAACTGAATTAGCAACATCGAAGTACTCATATGTATCTCTAATACATCTTTTAATTTCCTCTAGACATTCAGAATAATTTATGTCTCTCTTCTGCCTTCGTGCATTATGGAGTTCAACAACTGACTGTAATAACAATATCTTTGATGAAAATATTGGACGCTCTGGAATGAACTTCAAAAATGCTAAACCTGATGATGGTCCCCATTCTTCAACAGTTGAATACTTATTGCCCCATATAAGTGTTATCCCATCAATTTTTTTGATACGAAATTGATGTTGGAAGCTAATGTTGTTAAGTTGTTCAATGCATTTCTCCTCACCATGCGATCCAAAAAAAACCTTCGCATGTCAATAGTTTCTTCCAACACATGAAAAATAGGCTCTGGAATGTATGATTTCTTAATACATTCAATTAATGGTGGCAAGCTCCCAACACCTTTCCTCCTCAATGCTACTAAAAAACGACTGAGCATTTGATCAATATGATCATGAGTATGCCCAACAAGAAGGAAACCAACCTTTATCTTTTTAAAAATCCCCAATTCAACGAGCATGTTTAGATACCCAAAAAGAACTTGATTTTGTTCTCACGACTTGTGTTGTCTAATTGTAAATACAAAACTTCAGGAAGAATATCAGACCAATGAGTAACCACATCATGGATTATAGTTATGGTCAGATTTGCATCATTGTGAATATTTGGAGTTGTGAAGAAAACTCTTGGAAACATCTTCTCATTAAATGCCATACAACCAACCAAGTGAAACTGAATGAAATTTTCCTCCTGTAATTTTTTTGGCGTGCGGAAAAAATGTGGAAGAAGTGTTTTCTTTTGGTCCATACCATCAATTATCAATCCCATATATTTATTTGGATGATCATAACACTTCTTTCGATGTTTATACAACTTTTGTCTTTCACTTGTTTGCTGATTGCGATGGTCTTGAAGTTCTTTGACAACGTAATCTGTACATAAAATAAAAGAAACATATGAATAAATATATTTTCATAGTTGATAAGTATCAAATTTTAAAAAACAATGTTTTGAACACATACCTCTTTCTGCCCCTTGACATTTATCTCTTTTTTCTTTAATAGAAGCACATGTGCTGCAAATCCCCATCCTTGTCTTCTTAGGAATACGAACATTGTTGAATTCAGTTTTCCATATCCTTGTAAAATAAGAATATGTAATAAAATTACCAATTCCTTCAACATATTCTGCATAATCTTTGTATAACATGAATATTTCTCGTCTCGAGAAATTATCTGGAATATGTATTGTGTCTTTATTTGGCATACACTCTCCATGATTTGAAAAGAAGTCTTTCATCCATGTCTTAGCAGTATTTGCAAACGGTCCCACCTCCCGTTTATAACGTGCTTCTGAATAATATGTGGGATCCTTTTCCAATCTATCATGGATTCTTGACAAACGACAATTACCAATTGAATACAACATTTTGAACGCCTTTCTGCAAAGCAATACATTCCCAATATGATAATCATAACCTACTAGTGTAGATTGCATGCAACCCACTAAATATGAATTTTGCATGCTTTTATTCATTGACATATATGTTTTCCTTTTCTCCAAAACAAAGTTGAAATCCATATTTTTCAAGCAATCCCTTTGACAACATTCACTTGAAATCAAATGAACGACAGAACTTCTTTTTGTGAGATATTTTGTCCTCGCCCTTGTATAACTGGAATGCTTTAGATTGATATGAAAATGTCTACTCCTACTCCTAGTTGCAATATTTGCTTGCAACGGCTTCATCATTCTATCATCCTTTGTAAAAGTAGTTTCATCACCATTAGGAGGAATATTATCCCCACTATCATCATCCTCAACATAGTTAAGAAATTCATCAACATCATTGCCTGAAAAATTTTCTTTACCATCATTAGTTGAAGAAAACATTTCACAAGAATCATCGACACTTTTGTAACCCCCACTCAAAAGAAATTCTTCACCATCTTGACCCATGCTTTCAAATTCTTCCCTGGGAGGATTCAATTCTTCATCACCATGAGTGTATTTGAAATGGTCACTTGGAGAAAATGTAATATTCAGATCTGTGCCTCTAAAATTATCATTTGCAAGAAACTCTTCATCCTCCCCTTCCTCAGTGGTGCTCTCATAATCCTTGGGATTAGGCATAAGTGGAAGCTTTGAATTTGTATTCACTAGAATTTCTTCATCCTGCCCCTCCCCTTCCTCACTGAAGCTCTCATAATCCATAGGATTAGGAATAAGTGAATGCCTTGAATCTATATTTATTGGAAATTCTTCATCCCCCCCTTCATCAGTGGTTAAATTATAATCGTTATGATTAGGATGAAGTGAAAAATTTAGCTTTGGAAATTCATCCCCGTCTTCATCAGTGGTGCTGGCATAATCCTTAGGATTAGGACGAAGTGGATATTTTGACGCTGCAAATTCTTCATTCCCCTCTTCCTCAGTGGTGCTAACATAATCCTTAGGATTAGGACGAAGTGCATATTTTGACTCTGCAAATTCTTCATTCCCCTCTTCATCTGTGGTGCTGACATAATCCTTAGGATTAAGACGAAGTGGAAATTTTGACTTTGGAATTTTTTCGTCCCCCTCTTCATCAGTGGTGCTTGCATAATCCTTAGGATTAGGACGGAGTGGAAATTTTGACACTGTAAATTTTTCATTTCCCTCTTCATCAGTGGTGCTGGCATAATCCTTAGGATTGGGACAAAGTGGATGTTTTGACTCTAAAACATTATCATTCCCCTCTTCATCAGTGGTGCTCGCATAATCCTTACGATTAGGATGAATTTGATATTTTGACTCTGGAAATTTTACATCCCCCTTTTCATCAGTGGTGTTGGCATACTCCTCAGGATTAGGACAGAGTGGATATTTTGACTCTACAGATTCTTCATTCCCCTCTTCATTTGTTTTTCTCGCATAATCCTTAGGATTAAGCTGAAGTGGATATTCTTCATCTCCCTCTTCATCAATGGTGTCCTCATAATCCTTGGGATTAGGACGAAGTGAAAATTTTGACTCTGGAAATTCTTCATCATGCCCTTCATCACTGTTGCTTTCATAATCCTTAGGATTAAGAGTAAGTGGTATAACTGGCGCTCGATTTACATAAATTTCATTTTGCTGCACCTCATCAATTTTGTTCTCATCATCTTTAGGATAACGACCAAGTCGATTTTTTGACTCTCTATTCATGGTGAACGAACTCTCGTTATATTCATCACTCTGAATAGAGTTGTTGCGTGACGAAGATGTTGATGTTGTAGAAAGAAAAACTTCACTATCAGAAGAAACCATGGCTTTCAACAAGAATAGGTTGAATGATACAAATTCCTCTCCCACTTACAATATATAGCTTAAAGACTGAAAATTTCCCTCCAAATTTTCCCTCCAAAAAAATTCGCGAAAAAATTTCCCTCCAAAATTCCCCCCCAAAAAATTTCGCGAAAAACTTTCCCTCCAAAATTTTCATTTCAAATATTTGGTACAAATATTAGTCAAAAAATGTATTTAACATTTTTTTTAATAAACTGTTTATGTTGAAATATTTTACCGATATTTATATTCAAAATATCCACAAAATATTTCTATCATGGATGCCTTCCAAACTAAAATAATGTTTTTATTTCAAACTAAAATAATGTTTTTATTTCAATGATTTAACATTGACTAGATGTAAGTATTAACTATAACATTACTATAATATCTACATGCAAATATTAACTATAATGACTACATGTAAATATTTTAAATTTTAAATTTAAACTTCTGTTATATTCATCTAAAATATATTTCAAAATTTATTAATAAACTGTTGGTCTTCAAATATTTCACCATACTTTCTATTCAAAATATCCACAAAATATTCATTTCATGCATGTCTTCGAAACTAAAATAATTTTCTTATTTGAATGGTTTAAGATTGACTACATGTAAATATTTTAGATTTTAAAATTTAATCCCATGATTTTAAACATTGATTACATGTAAATATTAACTATGATAACTAAATGCAAATATTAACTATTTTATCTATAATATTAACTATAATTAACTACATGTAAGTATTTCATATTTTAATTTTTAATCTGAGATTATATTTGAATTATTCAACATTCAGTACATGTAAATATTAAATAAAATATTAACTATGATAACTACATACAAATAATAAGTATTTTAACTATAGTATGAACTATAATAAACTAAATGTAAATATTTTAAATTTAAAATTTTAATCCTACATTCGTTAAACAGTAAACCAATCAGACAATATTCGCTATTTAAAAGGAATGATTGTTTTCATTCATCACATCAAGTTTTCTGGTATTTGTTAGAGCAAATTTCTGGAGGTGTTGCGTTGGCATTGGTAACTTCGTGGAGGCATTGCATTGGCATTAGAGATGTTGTGTCGCTATTGGTAAATTTGTGGAGGTGTTGCATTAGCATTGGTAACTTCATGAAGGCATTGCATTGGCATTGGAGGCATTGTGTTACTATTCGTAATTTTGTGGAGGCATTGTGCTGGCATTGGTGACAACAACTTTTTGCATTTCGAAGGTTAGTTTTCCTTCTATTCTGTCAATTTAAAGACGATTTTGGGGAAAATTTGTTTTTCTATAGTTTTTTGTGTCCAAAAACTACTTGTTTAAGGTTTTTAGGTTCAAAAGCCTTAATTTTTTTTATATTTTTTTAGTGAAGAAAATGCAAAAAGAACTAATTTTTTTAGTGTTTTAAGGACAACAATTTAGATTTTTTTTTCTTTTTTTAGACTTATAGGTTCATCTAGACAGAAAAATCCATAAAACGACCATGCACATTAAAAAAAAAGTAATATTATAACATTTTTTATTTGTTTTTTTTTATCACAAATATATTAGTGATTTCATTATTTAATTTTTTTTTTTTTTGGTTTTTATTTTTATTTTTTTGATTTTATATTCTATTTTATTTTATTTTTTTAGTTTTAAATCTTAGTTTTATTATTTTTAATTTTAAATCTTTATTTATTTTTTCTTTATTGTTATATATATATATATTTTTTAATTGTATTGTGATATAGTTTTTTAATTTTATTTTATTGTATTGTTATATTAAAACAAATGTTTTTTTTATTTATTATATTGTATTATTTTTTTTTAATTATATAATGTTTAGAAACCAGACATAATTGTTATTTAATAAATTGTTTTTTTTTTTTTAATATATTTGTTATATTTTGGTATTTTTAACATTTTTTTAAATGATTAAATAATGTTTTAATAATTATATTATATTAAAAAAAAATTAAAAATGAAATTTAAAAAAAAATAAAAAAACAAAAAATAAATAAATAAAAAATCATGCGCTGTTTGATTGTGCCCGCGGGGCGCTGGAGGCCGGTTGGGCGACACCACGGGGGCGGCCCAGTCGGCCTCACGGCCCCCGTGGCACCACTCGGCCGGCCCCCGGTGCCCAACAGGCGCGGGTCTGCGGCCGTGAGGCCGGCTGGGTCGCCCCCGTGGCACCGCCTGGCTGGCCCCCGGCGCCCAGCACATTGTTGCACACACTAATGAAAGTCAAGCAAGTGGAGCACCAGGTTCATTGAAGCTTATTTCTGATTGGAAGAACGCCGAGGAAATAGATAAAATCGATTTCTCATGGTATCTTGAAGACATTGAAATGGAGGTTGATATACACATCTATCTGATTTGTGGTATGATTGACTTAAATGAGCCATATGATGTGATGGGAAGAGTACGAGACATATGTATGGTCCCGAATACAAACACTATTTATGTTCTTGCAAGGAAGGCTCAGAAACGTGAGAAGGTTAGATATCGTCTATCAATCGTCAAGTATGACACAGATGAAATATCTTCAAAATTTTCTTAAGAAATATCAAGCAACATTGCAAATAACATTGTAAGTATGCTTATTTTTATTTCCTCTATGCATTATTGTAAGGATGATTCAATTTTTTATAAATTATTGATCATTGACATGTTTTATTTTGTTTCATAGGATTTTGTTCCGGGTCTTTCAAACATGTTTGAAGGTATTTATATGTTGGTGCCAAATGTTATGGATGTGATCAAAACTTTCCACAAAGACAAAGCAGAGGAAAGGAGATTGAAACAAAGAGCAATAGCTCGTGACACTGCAACAGTACAAAGAGGGGATCAACCAAAAGTCACTAAGGTGGGTCAATCTAGTAAACTTAAACATGTTTCTTTTGAAGGTGTCGAACATGAAACATAAAATTATGATAGAATTAGTGAGGAGGAGATGATAACTATTGTGCAAAAGGAGAAAACAGATCAGACACCAAAAAGAAAAATTGCCAAAGATGTCTCTCTTTTACCTCATGAAGGAGAGCTTGTTTATAAAAAAACTGATATGTTATCCAATAAGACTAGGAAATCAAATATTGGTGAACCTGTAAAGGTCGTGAGCAGCAGTGAAGAACAAATTGAAAGCTCTCACGGAAGCAAAGAAATCATAACACCAGGTGCTGAGTTAGAGGATGGCATTATTAAAACAAGACAAAATGCTATTCGACAAGAGTTGAGGAAGAATAAATTAATTCTTGGTGGCCAAACATTTGAGCTTAATGTTAACCAATTTTATGGCCCAGATGAAGGACAATCTCAATATAAAATTAGAAAGGCCCATCACCTACATGTACATAATTTGAAAACATTGTTCAGGTTCAATCCATATGCGCATGTGGTGGATTATGTGGTTCTTGTCGATCCATGTCAGGTTCCCAAAAAACAAGCATTTGAAAAGACAAAATGTTTTGATTATAAATATTATGTAATTGGAGGGAACCATTCAATAGAGGCTAAGAGACAATTGATTGCAGAATATCCCAATAACTATCTTTTTCAAATAGTGAAATGCATCATTTACACTGGCTTAACAGAAATGGAATCAAAGTTATTGGCATGGGATCATAATGCAGATAATGAGTACAGAATGAAAATGACTTTCATCCAAAGGGTCAGATTTATTCATAATGAATTCATAGAAAAATGTGGTGGGGATAAGACACAAGTTAGTGTAGCATTTAGAAAGGAATGTTTAATGGAAAGAGGTTATCAAATTGATGAAAAAAAAACAAAAGATGGAAAATTGAATACAAATTTCTTCAGAGGCACGGCTAATATTTTTCAGTTGGCATTTAGAACCGGGGAGGTATGGGATTTGATTGATGAGATTTTTGATCGGTGGGAGAATATTTCCATAAAAAATCAGAAGGTTAGAAAGAGTAAACCCATAATATGTACCAACAGTAAGGGGGGTCCTGAAATGAAGCAGCTTCCAGAGGATATGACTATCACACCTTGGAGAACAATGCAAGGTGTGAAGGATGATAAATTAGTCAAATCAGTATTAGCCCGTGTAAAGTCGGGTGAATTATCAATGGAAGAAATGTGTGCAGAATTTCAAAAGTAAGTTTCTTGAATTATTTCTTATTTTTCTTTCATTATAATTTTCTTTTAAATAAAACATAATGATGTTGGTAGAATTTGTTATACATGTCAGTATATTAACGCTTTTAACTTGATTTATTTAGTCATAAATTTTTTATGAAAATACAAGAACACATGGTTAAAATTTTGAATGAGGACAGTTGGGATGATGTTGTACGCAACTACCCAGAAGCAAGTTCTACATCAACACTAAAAGAGTTTTATATTGCATTCAATAAGGTATGTTGATTTATAAATTCATTTTATTCATATTTAAACTATTTTTATTTTATTACTTATATATATGTCATTAAAGATGTTGAAGAAGGATGGAAATGGAGTACCAGATACTTTCAAAAACTTTATTGAAAAAATTAAGATGGAGAACATGAGAAGGAAGCGTCTTATGAATGTTGAACTAGATCCTACTTTTAATCATTACATTTGGAATGGGCCCGACAGTGTCCAATATCAAATAATATAAGGTGATTGTGAAGACATTGCATCACTAATACCTAAAAGGGAATATGACCTAGTTATTGCAGATATTCCTCATGGTTTCAATTTCCCAGACATTGAATATGATAGAGAACCATATACTTATCAAACTTTTAGTAAAGTGGTTACGGGTTTTCAAGAAGTGACAACATCACCACTTTGGCGATTTGTGACATTTCATTCAGACACACAGTTTCCAATGTTATTAACAAGCTTCAAGGGTAAAGCAAACTCAAGGATGCAACTTACATGGTAAGATTTTGAAATTTTATGTTTGATTCCTCCTAAATTTTTTTATTCATGTAAAATTTAATTGAACTTTTACTATGTTATGTTACAGGAAAAAGTCAAATATTGTTTCTTCCGAAGATCAGCCTATTATAAATGATTGTGAATTCATCCATGTTGAATGTTGGACAAAAGACGATAGCTATAAGCATATTATTATGAATCGAGTAGATGGGAAGAGTCACAATCAAGTATTGGTTTATGATGTAGTTGTAAGAAAACTAACATATGAGGATAAATATGTAAAAGGAGATATAGTTAAAATTTATCAAAAACCACAAGAATTGATTAACTATTTTATATATCTATGTTCAAATGAAGGAGAATGGGTTTTGGATTTATTCTCAGGTTTAGGTAAGTTTTATTATACAAATTTAAATTTAAATATTGTCTTTTTTACTTTTTATGTCTCGATACTAATTTTCTTACTTATTTTTTTGTGCTTGATGATTAGGTACAACACTAGCATGTTGCCTACTAAAAGGAATAAATTTCATTTCCATTGAGAAAGACCCAGTTCAATGCAAATTTATTCAACAAAGAATTAATGCTCTTAAATTCCTTCCAGATGTGAAGCAAGAAGTTGGTTTGAGGAAAGGAGATTTTAATGAATCACGTGTGGCAAAAAAAGAAAAGGAACCTCAACCACCATTATATGGAATGATTGGAAAGGGACACTTTGGAAGATTTGCTGACATGAAAGATCTATTAGAAGACGACGATGATCAAAATGAAGAAGAAAATGCTGCGGAAGAAGCCATCAATGTTGTTCTAGATGATGTTGAAGATGTATTAGTTGATATTGTTGATGATGTTTAAGTTATGCTTGCAAACAAAGCTTATTTTTTAGAACTATTAATCAGTTTTACTTGTAATGTTTAGACTTTGATATTTTATGAGAACAACCCTTTTTTTTTTGCAAAAAACATGTGATTGCTATTATTTTTTGAAATAAAATTCAATAAAAATGTTGTTTTATTAATTTTTTTTTGTTAAGATTCTCCCAAAAAATTAGTTTATTTAACATGTTTTTTCCAACAAAAACTCTGTAAAAGTGTATTTTTGCATTGTATTTATATTGAAAAATTGTATTTTTTTGTCATATGGTTCAAAATATTGGTTTTTTAGCGACAATTTTTTGATGTGCATTGAAAAATTAATTAACAATACATAAACATGTAGAAAATATAAACTTTAGAATATTGACCCTTTTTCCATCTTTTATGTATGTGAAAAAGTGAAGATATCATTACAAGTTTTTATTTTTAAAAAAATTATTTTTTAATTTTTAAAACACAAGTACATAAATGCACTTAAAAGTAAACATCTCACAGAAGAAGAAGATATTAGAAAATCTATAGTTTCAAAATCAATCCTATAAAAAAATGTTGGTGATGATACACCACCACTATTCAAAATCGACATAAAAAACATCACTTAAAAAAAAAAAACAAAATGAAAAAAACTTAAAGTGCCAAAAACATGCTCAATTTTTTTTTTCTTGATTCTACATCGCCACTTTTTCAAAATCAGGTGTTTTTCTTGATACTTCAAAAAGTAGGTAACAATGAGGTTACCTATTTCATCGGTAACAATGTTTATATTGTGCCTTGTTCACTTAAGAACTACCTATAACTCATCTTATGCCACTCATGTCCAAGCTCAACTTGTCCCACTTGAATAGTTACCAAGATAAGGATCACATGATCTAGCCATGGCCATAAAAAAACTAAGCAACATAGCTTACATAGGAAATATTTCACATGTATGTTCAGTTCATATAAACAATAGAACATTAACTGAGATTTTGCAAGAACCACAATATGCACAATGCACAAGAGATATAAGCTGACACAAGTCGAGTGCCCCATAACTTATACAAAATAATGTACAAAATGAAATTATCGAGAAGATTTTAAAACATGAGCATGTAGCCAAAGTGTACCACATATCATATAAAAAAATAGATAAAGGAAAAACAATGTTGTGCCTAGCACAAAGTGATCTCCCTTTATCTAAAAGTGTTATGTCGAGGCCCGAATAACAATTGTAAGCTTGCCTCCTATAAACTCTATTATTAACTTCTCCTAACACACTTTATTATCACTCAGAAAAAGTGAAACGCTATTTAACATGGTCATAGAGTTCATTTGTCAAAGGTAGGGTCATAGAGTTCATTTATCACAAGTTGGTATAGGAATTTTTTTATTTTTTTCATCTTTAACCTATCCTAAGGTTCAAAACCACCTCCATTCAAGTCATATCATGTCCCGTCAGTCATCATTTCCTAACATATTTCATTTCCCAAGCTTTTGAATTCAAAAATGTCACTTTAGCTAGTTTTTCCTCCTTTTGTAGCGTTTTACACTATAAAAAGAAAGTTTTCGCTACGAAACTGTCTAATAGTTTTGTAGCGAAACTATCAGAAAATGTACTAGCCACGCTACAAAAAACTAGTTTTCTATCTGTATTGTCAAATCTGGTGCAAAGTGTCAATCCATGATTAGAAGAGTTAGGGTGGATTTCATTCGAGTCAGTTAGGGTTAAATCAAGGTACAAAGGTCATGTCTGAGATCATCATTACTATTTTTGTTGGAAAAATGCGAGAGGGCGGGTGAATCGGTATTGCGATTTCTCGGGATCTCTTTACTTTTTCATTCTTTAATAACCCATACGCTACTTTACTGAACCAGACTCGCGTATATACGCGGATACCCTTTACTTAACTCGCGTATGCACAGAGATATTAATAAATAACCAATTATTCACTTAGATCCTTGCATGTATTCATTTATCAGATGTTTATATAGAATTAGACATGTGCAGTAATAACAGAATGAAACATCACACAAAAGCATCATACATGAACACCATGATTTTTAGGTGGAAACCCAAGTCGGGAGAAAAACACCGCTGCCGTTGTCTCAGCCTTCAATATTTTATTATAGAGAAAAATTTCTTACAATCATGTACTGGTGCAGACTTATACCAGCATGCAGGAACCCACCTGCAGAAGGCTACAACCTTCTCTCGTTTACCAGCCTCACCTAGAAGGGAGCTTCAACCCCCTGCTCTCGTTTACCAGTCTCACTTGGAAGGGAGCTACTACCCCCTGATATTAGCACCAGCCTCTGCTAACAGAAAGCTTCTATTATCTGACTGAAGGCTTCAACCCTCAGATCCACTGCAGACCACATTTCATCAATTTTCAAACTGGATCCAACAGCTCCAACACAACCCTTCACTCTTCAACAAACATACTTTGCCCAATGCTACAAACAGAACAGTGAACCTAGTGAAACTAGAATATCAGAGTTAACCCAGACTTCAGAACAGACCTTCAGAAACACATTCAACTTTGAGCATTCATCAGTTTAGATATGATACATGCTTTTTATTAGATGGATCCGCGTATATACGCGCTTTCACTGAAGACAACCCGCGTATTCATTCATGCAACTTTTCAAGAAAACCCTAACAGGTCATACGCGCCTTTGTTGAAATAGATCTGCGTATATATGCGCCTTCAGTGAACCAAACCTGCGTATAGATCTATAAAAGATAAACTTTGCAGAACAGACCAGATCTATGAACTTACCCAGATTTCTTCAACTTCTTTTAACAGATTTGCGCCAGGTCTTCATCACTTCTTTTCAGATCATCCAAGAGTCTTTCCATTTCAAGATCTAGAGATCTTGAACCTTCATTATGTTCATAGATACATTCTAGAATCAGATCTATCAATTAAGAGGAAAGTTCCACCATGCAGATATACTTCAGAGTTAAGTATTCATTAAAGCCCAGACCCTTTCACCCTTTGCACAATGAAATTCTTCTCCTTATATAGATTTAGCCTTTTTCAATACCATGAGTCAAAACCACATTACTTCCGATGGTATTCCTGGACGGGACCACATAGACAACCCAACGCTCAATACAATGGGTCAATACCATGGTAATGCCCCTTGGTATTCTAATTTTGGAGCGGAAAAGTCCATACGTGACTTTGAACGTATTTTTCCGCGTGCATACGCGACTTCCCTTAAGCTAACCCGCGTATTACTTGTGACATACATTTTTCATCATTCCTTTCATCATTACATCTGAGTTGCTCTGTAGGCACATCATATCACATAATTACATCTTTACCAAGTCCATCAAGTCAGGAATAACTTCATCAAGAAGGTTTCCATCCTCTTCATCAAGTGGGTTGCCATCAAGGACAACATATTTCATCATATTGCCAACAATCTCCCCCTTTGGACTTGATGGCAAACCATGATGGTGTTTGATCACCACAACAGAATCTCCCCTTATTCAAACACCAAACACCATATCTCTCCCCCTTTTTCATCAAGGGAAAAGGGTGGATCAAAACCATCACAAAGTAATTCTCCTTTATCAAAGCGCTATAGATCTGAAGTGTACTGAAGTTATCATGCTCCCCCTGAAGTCATGCTGAAAGTTCAAACATATTTGTCAATAAAGTACATGACTCTATGACCTTCCTATGACCAAGGACTCATACTTACATCAAAGATCCAACCAAGTGGATTTTCATATGAGACGCAAATACCCAACCAAGAGGGTTTACACATTTTTACTCAAGTTCTTACATGATTGAATATTACAAATTTACATCATAGGTCTCATTCATGACCTTTTCAAAAAATTACAAATGTGATATTTTATGACCAATACCAAAAAGGTCTCAAGAGAGAGATCATATTATAGAACCAACATAATGTCAACAATGGATTATACTCAGCAAGGCCAATGCTCCCCCTGAAAATGTGCATCCAAGCATATTTTCTATATGACCAAGGCTCCCCCTTTGCTTGTGTATCCTGAACACTTTCAACAACAACTCATCAAGGCATCTTCCCCCAAAATCAGAGAATGAAACAGAAATAAGAGCTGAAATATCAACAGTGACTCCAAACAGCATCAGAGATACCAAACAACACAGCAGCTGAGCTGAATAATGCTGACCCCAAAAAAAAATTGCCAGCAACCAACAATACGCGGCTTTATGTGATTAAACTCGCGTATATACGCGACTGTGTTTCAGGAAACCCGTGTATACAATTTAATCTTCTGAATTTAATCAGATATGATCTTCTAAGAGGCAGAGACAACACCCAACTTCTGTCTGAGATATTCGAATGCTTCCCTGGGCAGAGGTTTGGTAAAGATATCAGCAACTTGTTCTTTGGAGGGAACATACTCCAACTTCACCTTTTGTTCAAGCACTTGTTCACGTAAGAAGTGATACTTGAGGGGAATGTGCTTGGTCTTTGAATGCATAACAGTATTCTTTGAGATACTGATGGCACTTGTATTATCACACATAATGGAGATAGGAGAAGTACATTTGATTTGAAAATCTCCCAAGGTTTGCATCATCCAAAGGAGTTGAGTGCAACAAGATGCGACAGCCACATATTCTGCTTCAGCAGTAGATAAGGCAATGGAACTTTGCTTCTTACTGAACCAAGATACCAACCGAGGCCCCATATAGAATGCACCACCACTTGTGCTTTTTCGATCATCAACATTTCCAGCCCAATCTGCATCAGAGTAAGCATGAAGAGTAAGATCAGCATTCTTTGGATACCATAGTCCAAAGTCTTGAGTTCCTTGCAGATATTTGAATATTATTTTGACAGCCTGAAGATGAGACTCTTTTGGATTAGCTTGGAATCGTCCAACAATCCCAACAACATGCATAATGTCCGGTCTAGTCCCAGTGAGATAAAGTAGACTTCCTATCATTGATCTGTATTCTGGTTGATTCACCATGGGAGAATCATCATGAGAACTGAGATTGCATTTGGTTATCATTGGTGTACTTACAGGCTTGCATTCTTCCATGCCATACTTCTTCAAAATTTTCTTAAGATATTTTGCTTGTGATAGGAAGATACCATCTGTAGTTTGATGCACTTGCAAGCCAAGAAAGAATGTTAGTTCCCCGAGTAAAGACATCTCAAATTCTTGCTGCATAATAGAAGAAAATTTTTGACTCAAGGATTCTTCATTACTCCCAAAAATGATATCATCAACATATACAATCACAATCAGAAGTTTGTCATGTTCAATTTTTGTGTATAAGTTGCTATCAGCAGACCCCTTTGAAAATCCTTGTTGATGGAGATATTTGTCAAGACGATAGTACCATGCCCTTGGAGCTTGTTTGAGACCATATAGAGCATTTTTAAGTTTACAAACAAGATTCTTATCATTTCCCAAAATGAATCCCTCTGGTTGTTCTATATAAACTTCTTCTTCTAGATCACCATTGAGGAAAGCAGATTTGACATCCATTTGATAGAATTTGATTTGTTGAGAACTTGAAAAAGCAAGAAACATTCTTATGGCTTCAAGTCTAGCTACAGGAGCAAAAGTTTCTTCAAAGTCTATACCTTCTTGTTGAGTGTACCCTTTGCAAACCAATCTGGATTTTTTTCTTATAACATCCCCATTTTCATTTTAACTTGTTCTTGAATATCCATTTGGTTCCAATGACATTTTTATCATGTGGTCTTGGTACCAATTCCCAATTGTGGTTCTTTTCAATTTGATCAAGCTCTTCATTCATGGCTTGAATCCAACATTCATCTTTGCTAGCTTGATTGACATTTTGGGGTTCAATTGTGGACAGGAATTCCAAATAGCTAGAAGATCCCACAAGAGTCCTCCTTGTTTGTACACCTGATTCCTTGTTTCCCAAAATTTGAGATTCAGGATGATTCTTTTGAACATATCTGGATGGAGCTTTCTCTGATAAATCATCTTCAGGTTCTTCATTGGATCCACTATCTATATCATTTCCATTTGATGTAGAAGGACAAAAATCACCATCATCTTCTTCTGTTGCTTGTTTTTCTTCTTTAGGAGCTGTAGGAGACTCATCAATGACAACATCAATACATTCAACAATCTTTTGAAGCCTTTTATTGTAACATTTGTATGCTCTGCTTGTAGATGAGTAACCAAGAAGTATCCCTTCATCTGATCTAGGTTCAAACTTGCCAAGCTTTTCATCATTATTTTTGATAAAGCATTTACTTCCAAAAATTCTAAAATGCTTTACGGAGGGAGAATTACCATACCAGAGTTCATATGGAGTTTTGTCACTATTTACCCGAACATGTGCCTTGTTGAGAATATTTGCTGCTGTATGTGCTGCTTCTCCCCAGAACATGTCAGGAGTTCCAGAATCATCAAGCATAGCTCTAGCCATTTGTTGAATTATTCTATTCATTCTTTCTGCTACGCCATTTTGTTGTAGAGTGCCTGCTACAGAGAACTGTCTCTTTATGCCATGTTGTTCACAAAATTCAAAGAATTCATTTGATGTATATTCTCCTCCTCGATCAGATCTAAGACATTTGATTTTTAGATCCAATTCATTTTCAACCAGTGCTTTGAAGATCTGAAATTTCTCAAATGCTTCATATTTGTGTTTAAGCAACCCAATCCAACACATTCTAGAGAAATCATCAATAAATAAGATATAGTATTCTTCTCCACGTGGTGACTTTTTCCTCATAGGTCCACAAATGTCGGTATGAACAAGTTCAAGAGGCCTACTTGATGATCCTTCTTTGGCATTAAATTGTACTCTGGTCTGCTTACCAAATTGGCAGGATTTGCATATGATACTTTCTGGTAGAGTAATATTGGGAAGACCACGAACAGCTTGAAGTCTGCTTGCTTTGTTGATTTGAGAGAAGCTTAGATGCCCCGGCCTTCTATGCCATAGCCAATTTTCTGAAGATTTGCTCAAGTAACATTGATCTTTGCAGTTCTTCAATACATATAGGTTGCTTGGAGTTCTTTTCCCTTTTATAATAGTTCTACCTGTATCCAGATCATGAACCACACATTCTTTTGAACTGAAGACAACTTCTGTACCTTGATCACACATTTGACTTACACTTAACAGGTTATGCCTTAATCCATCCACATACATGACATCATTAGCCTTCACCTTTTCTTTTAAAAACACGGACCCTTTTCCTTTAATTACAGCAGGATTATCATTTCCAAATGTAACTTTCTTTTCCTTTTCTAGAGCATTATATGAAAGAAGTTTGCTTTTGTCACTTGTCATGTGTCTAGAGCACCCACTATCAATGTACCATTGATTTTCTTCACCTTCTGCAAATAACGCTATCCCACAATTTTCAACCTGTAATTCCTTCTTTTTCCATACTTTGGAACTTGAAGGAAAATGTTGTTTTGGCTGGACTTTGCTCTTGCATTCAGATTCTTCATGGCCAAAGTTATTGCAATAAGCACATTCAACTTCGTTTTGAAGAGGAGAAAAATTGTTATAGGTGTTCCTTTTTTGTTCAACATCCATCCTTTTCTTTCTTGCTTCTCTTGTCATGATGGTTTTATATGCAACACATTGAACAGCTTTATGACCAAAATTGTGACATGAGAAACATTGTCCATTGAAGTAGAAATTTCTACGATCATGAAATCTTCTATTTGAATTTACCTGTTGATTGTTGCTTCTTTGAGAGATATCCCTGTTAGTGTTCCTTGTATTGTGAAGATCATGCTTTACCTGTGAAGATTCTTTATTCCCTCGTTGAGTGGCTGAATGTAGTAAACCGGTTGTAGCTGCTTTTAGATAATTTGGTGCTGAAGCCTGAGAGGATTCTCCGGTATATCCAAGACCTGTCTTAATCAGAGGAGATCGTTGAACCTTGATAATATCATCTAAGGTTTCAGATCCTTTAGCAAATCTAAGATTCAGAGTCTTTACTTTCTCAAGTTATTTTCTTAGACTTACTACTTCACATTCTAATTTTTCATTATGTTTCTTTGCTTCTTCATTATGCCTTTTCAGAGTCTCTATGATTATTTTACTTTCTTCCAAGCATATTTTGAGTTGATTGTTTTGATCAAGAAAATAATTGTCATCTAGAGCATCCATAAAAGCATCCTTATCGTCTCTAGAATTATTTTCAAATGCCATGAGAAGTCTAAGATCTTGTTCACAATCTTCCTCACTGTCAGATAACCCATCACTGTCTTCATTTGTATAGTAGCTTTTCTTAGTGCTAGACCTGTTCTTATTTCTTCTTGCTACTTCTTTCTCTTTAGCAGATGTTTCTTTATAAGGACATTTTGTAGCATAATGACCAACTTTTCCACAATTAAAACATTTGAAAGGAAGCTTACCTTTGAATCTTCCGGTTCCTAGTTGGAGTTTTCTCACAAAGTTTGCCTCATCTTCTTCTGAGATATATCCAGACCCTTCCGGTTTTTGAACTTCTTTCCCTTTTGTAGAAACTTTAAAAACAACTTCTTTGACTTCAGATGGTCCTCCTCTCCTCATTTCATATGCATTCAATATGCCATGAAGTTGCACCATAGTAAGATTTTGAAGGTCCTGTTTTTCTTCAAGAGCAGAAACTTTTGACTCAAACTTGGCCGTTAGTGATCTCAAAATTTTCTCAACCAAAGTGGATTCGGTTATTGTTTCTCCCAAATTTCTCATATGGTTTACAACATCATCAACACGTAAAAAGAAACCAGCAATATTCTCATCACTATGCATTTTTAAATTTTCATACTCAATTCTGAGAGATTGAAGTTTTGCACTTTTTACCTTTGCATCACCTTCATAGCTTAGGATGATTTTGTCCCATATCTCCTTTGCTGTATTTAGCTGCATGACTTTGACAAATTATGCTTCAGTTAGACTTCCAGTTATAGCATTGACCGCTTTTGCATTTGATTCATAATTCTTTCTTTCGATTGGATCTGTTGGTGTAGCAGCTGGATATTGATATCCTTGTTCAACAATGGCCCATATATCTGCTCCCATAGACTGAAGATAGGATCTCATCCTTATTTTCTAGAAGATTAAATTGCTTCCGTTGAAGAGCGGAGGTTTGATAGATGTTGTTCCCTCGTGATTGCTCATCCTGCTTGATCTTCCTTCTAGCGGTTAAGCCTTTTCAGAAGGACCCGCTCTGATACCAATTGTTGGAAAAATACTGAGAGGGGGGGGTGAATCAGTATTTAGAATTTACTCAGGATCTTTTTACTTTTTCATTCTTTAATAACCCATACGCTACTTTACTGAACCAGACTCGCGTATATACGCGGATACCCTTTACTTAACTCGCGTATTCACAGAGATGTTAATAAACAACCAATTCTTCACTTAGATCCTTGCATGTATTCATTTATCAGATGTTTATATAGCATTAGACATGTGCAGTAATAACAGAATGAAACATCACACAAAAGCATCATACATGAACACCATGATTTTTTAGGTGGAAACCCAAGTCGGGAGAAAACCACCGCTGCCGTTGTCTCAGCCTTCAATATTTTATTATAGAGAAAAACTTCTTACAATCATGTACTGGAGCAGACTTATACCAGCACGCAGGGATCCACCTGCAGAAGGCTACAACCTTCTCTCGTTTACCAGCCTCACCTGGAAGGGAGCTTCAACCCCCTGCTCTCGTTTACCAGTCTCACCTGGAAGGGAGCTACTACCCCTTGATATTAGCACCAGCCTCTGCTAACAGAAAGCTTCTATTATCAGACTGAAGGCTTCAACCCTCAGATCCACTGCAGACCACGTTTCATCAATTTTCAAACTGGATCCAACAGCTCCAACACAACCCTTCACTCTTCAACAAACATACTTTTCCCAATGCTACAAACAGAACAATGAACCTACTGAAACCAAAATATCAGAGTTAACCCAGACTTCAGAACAGACCTTCAGAAACACATTCAACTTTGAGCATTCATCAGTTTAGATATGATACGCGCTTTTTATTAGATGGATCCGCGTATATACGCGCTTTCACTGAAGACAACCCGCGTATTCATTCATGCAAATTTTCAAGAAAACCCTAACAGGTCATACGCGCCTTTGTTGAAATAGATCCGCGTATATACGCGCCTTCAGTGAACCAAACCTGCGTATAGATCTATAAAAGATAAAATTTGTAGAACAGACAAGATCTATGAACTTACCCAGATTTCTTCAACTTCTTTTATCAGATTTGCGCCAGGTCTTCATCACTTCTTTTCAGATCATCCAAGAGTCTTTCCATTTCAAGATCTAGAGATCTTGAAGCTTCATTATGTTCATAGATACATTCTAGAATCAGATCTATCAATTAAGAGAAAAGTTCCACCATGCAGATATACTTCAGAGTTAAGTATTCATTAAAGCCCAGACCCTTTTTTTTCTCACTTTGCACAATGAAATTCTTCTCCTTATATAGATTTAGCCTTTTTCAATACCATGAGTCAAAACCACGTTACTTCCGATGGTATTCCTGGACGGGACCACATAGACAACCCAACGCTCAATACAATGGGTCAATACCATGGTAAAGCCCCTTGGTATTCTAATTTTGGAGCACAAAAGCCCATACGCGACTTGGAACGTACTTTTCCGCATGCATACGCGACTTCCCTTAAGCTAACCCGCGTATTACTTGTGACATACATTTTTTCATCATTCCTTTCATCATTACATCTGAGTTGCTCTGTAGGTACATCATATCACATAATTACATCTTTACCAAGTCCATCAAGTCAGGAATAACTTCATCAAGAAGGTTGCCATCCTCTTCATCAAGTGGGTTGCCATCAAGGACAACATATTGCATCATATTGCCAACAATTTTTAGCATGTATGAGTAATGATTAAGGCATGAGTTCTCATGGAAACTTTAAAACATTACCCAGTTAATTCTTTTCCATTCTCTACTTCATTTTTGCATGCTATTGAGTTCTGGAGAGCTATTTCACCAAGCCAAGCTGGTTGTTGGCATTTTCAAAAGTTGCAGGTGTCACTAATCAAGCAAGGCCGAGAAGGTATAAAATCACCATGGTTTCACAGAAGAAGATCGAAAAATTTGGTCACTGCCTTAGATATAAGCCTATGGACATGAACTTGTTAAATGAAGACCCAACTACATTGGAAGTGTTTAAAAGAACATGGTGTTTGCAATTCTGCAAAAGTTTGGAAGGCTGTCATTTGCAGGTTTAAAAGGAGTTTGCTAAGAGTTTTACTAGATCACCTTCAAAGGTGGGAATGTTAGATCTCATAGTAACACCAAAAACCATTGAAACAGCAACAAGAATCCCTAGAGGAGGAGAGCAATGGTTCAAAGGCATCAAGTTCACCATGCAGGACTATAAAGAATTCATCAAGACAAAGCATAGTGAAATTGATCTCACAAATGATATCCCAAGGAGCTACATGAACGAAAACTACTCAAAGTTGATGTTGATCATTAAGAAGTACTTCACCTATGAAGGGAGGCATCACATGGTTTATTCCTACCACCTTAGGCTTCTGCTGCATTTTGTAGGTAAGAGGTCTCTTGATTTTCCTTTTTACTTATACATAAGCTTAGCTAAAATGTCAGATAAGGTTCAAGTTAAAACATAAGGAAATGAACCCACTCTTTTCCATCATGGTTTGATCAAGTTTCTGGTGTTAGAGAAGTTAAAACGACTAGGTAGAAATTGGTCATCTTTTCTGTTCATAAATGGTTTTGAATTAGATGTTGTCACTCCTAAAAGAACTCCCAAACCTAGAGATATTCCATCACCTTTAGTGGCAGAGAAGTTAGAACCAGTTAGCATCGAGACAGAGCCTTTACAGAAGGCTGACACACCCAAAGTTACACCTACAAAAAAAAATCCAACAGTTAGCAAACATGGCAGCAAGAGGGTTACAAGGAGCCAAACAATGGCTAAAGGTTACTTAGAGGACATCTTGCATGCCATTGATATTGAAGAAAATCCTATAGTCCAAGCTTAAGAAAGGAAAAACAGCTAATAAGTTAGAATTTGCAGGTGCTGATGTTGGATTTAGGTTTCAAGCTAGAAAACCAATGACAAGACATGCCAAAAAAGTCATGGAAAGAAAAAAAGAAGCTCAAAAGTTTAGTGAAACTACTCAGCCACCACCAAGTATCATAGACCTCTCCTCACCTACAAAAGAAGAATTAGTCATCAAACAAAATAAGGGCAAAGAGAAAATCATTGAAAAGTCAGAGGTTGAAGTCCTTAAGGAGCAGTTGAAAGATGCAAGTGAAGAGATATTAGTCTCGAGGAAAGAAGCAAAGAAACATAGAGCTGAAAGAGTGCAAAACAAATGTAAAAATTATTACAATGATTACACATTACTAAAATGTACAATTATTTGTTTGTGTCCAAAACATGTGTGATTCACTATGGTGTGCATGGAGACACAGACTTAGGGCACATCTTTCTAGCTTCATTACAATAAATGCCCTTCACCATGAGGGCATCAAGCATACCCTAACGATGATGAAGTAGAAGACTTCCAAAATGATTTCTTTGTCAACAGTCATGGAAAATGCATATATGTTTGTCTGAGGAAGAAAGTTTTTCTTTATTTTCATGCAAATCAAGGTTTTATTAATATTTTGCACAAACTAACAATATGCATCTAGTACCTGTCATACTTAAAAGAGGGGATGAACTGTCGTGGAAGAAGTGTCGTCCACAAGCGCAATATCCTTGATCTTGTAAACCGCCATTGATATTCTCGGGAGGCATCAAATATATAGTAGTTTTTGTTCTAAAAATCTTGAAATATATGTGATAATCACTGTGACAAAAATTTTGTGGACACATGATATTTTATAATTTAGAGAGGATTAATAGCGTTAAGTGGGTCTGGCATGAAAAAATTACCTCGTAATTAAAATTGTGGTTAAAAGAGTCCCTACATTAGCATCCATCTAAGCAAAATATCATATCTATATATTTATTTGTAATCGAATTATATTTTTATTATAAATATGGCGACAAACACTATGGAAAATCCTTTATTGTTGTTTTTATTTGTAGAGAAAGGATCATAATGATATGTTTGTTGTTATATATGTACAATATTGTTGCTTCCTCTACTATAGTTATTTCATTTTTTTTTAATTGTTTAATTTGATGGAGCTTCGAGTGTTGTATTTTTATAATTTATGGCATTGCTCACTATCAAAATATAAAGAAAGGATTGATTTTTTTTTAATAAAACATTACAAATTGTTTAATTGTTTTATGAGGTAGTGATTAGTTTCTTTGCACCTATATTTCTAGTTTATCTATTAGGTATTAGATAATTTTTGTATTTCTATATTTACAAAATTTTTTTGCAAATTTTATGATTATAATAAAATAATAATCTATTTTTATGGTTCTCAAGACAAATACCAATTTTTTTTATGACAAGCTGTTGTGGAGCTTGACTCGAAAAGAGAAGAAAAGAGATATCAACGCCTTAGAAATGAGCCACTTCGAGGGGGCAGCCTCCAATACATTACATAAATGAACAATTATTGGATGATATAATTCACAAAACCTCCTTTCTATATATAGGAGTCCATGGGGCCATAATGTAATCCTAGCCGACCTAACAATAATAATTTAAGGGCACAATAATAAAAAAATGGGGGTTACAAGGGTACAATAATAACAATAAGGGGTTTACACTAACAATAATAAGGGACTATACTAGTGATATAGGGACCTAACATGCCCCTCTCCTTCAAAAAAAGTGTTTTCCTCAACACTTGAGTAGCTCCGGGTGCTTCTGTATAAAATTCTCATGCTCCCATGTAGAATCTTCAGTGGGTAAGTTCTTCCACTTGATGAGATACTCTGAAATTGATCGATTCCGTAGCTGTCGAGTTCTTGTTTCCATGACCGCTTCGGGTTCCAATATGATTTTTCCTTCCTCATCAAGTTCTGGC
Source organism: Pinus albicaulis (assembly GCA_034641835.2). Lineage (NCBI taxonomy): Eukaryota > Viridiplantae > Streptophyta > Pinopsida > Pinales > Pinaceae > Pinus > Pinus albicaulis. The sequence goes on along the minus strand of JAXQQM020092564.1, from coordinate 2,224 downwards.
AATATTGTTTGAACTGGAAGATTTTCACCTATAACCTTTTTTAAGCATGAAACATGGAAAGCTGGATGTACTCGCGAAGAAGCAGGAAGCTCCAATTTGTATGCCATAGAACCAATCTTTTGCAACACCTTGTAAGGACCATAGTACTTTGGTGATAATTTATTATCCTTCTTAGCTTGCTTGAGGGACATTTGTTTGTATGGTTGCAGCAGTAAAAATACCCAATCTCCTACATCAAAACTTCTCTCGCTGCGATGTTGATCTGCCTGTTGTTTCATTCGATTTTGTGCCAAATTCAGGTTATCCTTTAAGAGTTGGAGAACTTCTTGTTGATGCTCGATGTGATCTTCCACTGCTTGAACCTTCGAATTTTCTCTTAAATATGATGTGATGGATGGTGGATGATATCCATAAAGTGCCATAAATGGGGTCATTTTTGCTGCAGTACGGAAGGAAGTGTTATACCACCATTCAGCAAGAGGTAACCACTTGACCCATTGTGTTTGTTTATCGGATACAAAACAACGAAGATATCCTTCCAAACATTTATTTACTATCTCAGTTTGACCATCAGATTGAGGATGATAAGATGAGCTATGAGCTAATTGAGTACCCAAACAAGAAAATAACTACGTCCAAAAATTTCCAGTAAAAATGGGATCTCTGTCGCTCACAATAACCCTTGGGCTTCCATGTAGCTTTTGAATTCTGTCCATAAATGTAGTAGCAACTATGCTTGCTTTAAATGGATGAGATAATGCACAAAAGTGTGCATACTTGGTAAGTCTATCAACTACCACCATGATGACACTCTTTCCTTCAGACTTAGGTAAACCTGTGATAAAATCCATTGAAATCTCCTCCCAACGTTGACTTGGAATGGATAAAGGTTTTAGAAGTCCCGGGGTCTTAATTGTCTCCACTGTATTCTGCTGGCAAACCAAACATTCCACCACAAACTTTTGAATATCAGATTTAAGGCCATCCCAAAAAAATTCTTTCTTCACCCTGTGGTAAGTTTTTAAAAATCCTGAGTGTCCTCCTAAAGGAGAAGTGTGCAATTCGAGAAGAATCTTTTGTTTTAGTTGGGAATTCTTACAAAGATATAAGCGATCTTTGTACCATAAGGAATCATTTTTCCAACTAAATGTATCGGATGTACTAGGATCTTGCTGCAACTTTTGAATGAGTGTCCATACATCTTTGTCCTTCTTCCATTCATCTCTTGCTTCGGTTATCCAATCCGGTTGGATAATAGAAATGGCACAAAGCAATGCTTCCACCTCTTCATTCTTTCTTGAGAGTCCATCTGCAACAACATTAAGCTTTCCTTTTTTGTAGATTATTTCAAAGTCATAACCCAACATCTTTGTGACCCATTTTTGCTGCTCTTCTGAAGATAGTCTTTGTTCCAAAAAGTGTTTCAGACTATCATGATCAGTTTTTACCTTGAAGTGTCTTCCCATTAGGTAAGTTCGCCATTTCTTTAGTGCACGCGGTATTGCTAACATTTCCTTCTCATAAATAGGTTTCTATAAATACTTTCCTATCTCTTGCTTGAGTTATCCAATCTGGTTGGATAATAGAAATGGCAAAAAGCAATGCTTCCACCTCTTCATTCTTTCTTGAGAGTGCATTTGCAACAACATTAAGCTTTCCTTTTTTGTAGATTATTTCAAAGTCATAACCCAGCATCTTTGTGACCCATTTTTGCTGCTCTTCTGACGATAGTCTTTGTTCCAAAAAGTGTTTAAGACTATCATGATCAGTTTTTACCTTGAAGTGTCTTCCCATTAGGTAAGTTCACCATTTCTTTAGTGCATGTATTATTGCTAACATTTCCTTCTCATAAATAGGTTTCTGTAAATACTTTCCTTTGATTGGACGACTTTCAAAAGCAATGGGTCTTCCTTCCTGCATTAAAACTGCACCAATTCCATTTTCTGAGGCATCACATTCCACAATAAAGGTTTTTGTGAAGTCTGGTGTAGCTAAGACCGGTGCTAGGCATATTGCCTCTTTAAGACGTTCAAAGGCCTTAGTTGCTTCAGGAGTCCATGAAAATGCATCTTTCTTCAATAATGTTGTTAGAGGTGCTGCTATTCTCCCATAATTCTTAACAAACTTGCGATAATACCTTGTTAACCCAAGAAATCCTCGCAACTGCTTTATGGTTGTGGGAAATTTCCATTCCTTAATGGCTTTTATTTTGTTAGGGTCCACT
>JAXQQM020074056.1:0-12609 GCA_034641835.2 Pinus albicaulis | reverse complement strand
TGGCATCCATTAAGAGAGAATGCCAAAGTAGCCTCATCATTCCATATAAATGATATTTTTCTTGAGAGATATGTGAGTGGACTTGAAATGCATGCATAGTCCTGAACAAATTATCAATAATATCATGTAAGTCTAAAAAATCTTCTAAGAACCTTGATTTTCTTAGGAATAGGTCATTTTGTAATAGCTTGCATCTTTTGAGGCTCCAACTTCACTCCTTCCTTTAAAAAAATATGAACCAAATACTCGAATTCTTATTTCCCAAAAGAACATTTGGATATTTTTACATAAAAATGATTATTCTCGATAATTTATATAACTTTTCCACATGTTTACTAGTGTGGTATTCCCATGATTTATTATAAATATGTGTATTATCAAAGAAAACCACCACAAATTTTATAAGATGGGATCAAAAAAATTGTTCTTAAGTCGAGCCCGCTGGACTTCAAATGGCGATAAACCATAATTCAAACCAAATTCGTGTTCTAAAATAGCCTGCTGACGTCGGCCAATTTTCTGACGCGAAAACCAAATGAATTCCGCCCTAATCTTTTTCGGGTCCGAAGTTGGGCTGGCGTACGGAGGGAGAGTTGTGACGCGAATTTCTTATCAAATTCGCCCTAATATTTTTCAGGTCCGGATTTCCACTTCACGAGCGGCCCAAACAAAGATCCGCTCCAATCAATTTCTACCATGTGTCCTCAATCAAATGTTGCCCTGTTCCCAGATGCGGGTGCATTCGATGGCGTCTAAGGTGATGGGACATGGATGTGGCGATTTCATATCAATCGCATTAAGTTTTAACGATGTTCAATTAAGTTCCATGGTTTTCACATCAAATCGCATTAATTTTTAACATTGTTCAAGATCAGACCTCCACTCCTGTTAGCGATTCCGCATGCTCCAATATGATTCGGCCTTCGGCTCTCATTAATGATCAGAGATTAATTATGATGGGTGTCCTTCGATTGAATTGTAGTCGGGTCAATAAAATGGAATTTTGCTACGGTTTTTCAGACGAGCCGGTTTCTGGGTTACACTGCCTTCTCACTGTGATGAGAAGGATAAGTGGCCAGCTGAACTGCTGCTTACACCTTGCTGCATATCTGCATTTATCTTGGTCTGGTCGTTGTCTATCTTCCTCTGTTTCTTGGAATTCTGCTTCTCCATCTCCTCTTATGCCCACTGCTGAGACTACACCCATGCCTCGCCTGCATCAAAGGATGTGTTGCCACGGGGGGAGCACTAGAGGTCAACCCCTGCGTGCTCCCTCCAGCCCCTCAACCGAGTTGACTTCCCAGTCCCGGATTTCCACTGCGCAAGCGGCCCAAACAAAGATCCGCTCCAATCAATTTCTGCCATGTGTCCTCAATCAAATGTTGCCCTGTTCTCGGATGCAGGTGCATTCGATGGCGTTTAAGGTGATGGGACATGGATGTGGCGATTTCATATCAATCGCATTAAGTTTTAACGCTGTTCAATTAAGTTCCAAGGTTTTCACATCAAATCGCATTAAGTTTTAACACTGTTCAAGATCGAACCTCCACTCCTGTTAGCGATTCTGCATGCTCCAATATGATCTGGCCTTTGACTCTCATCAATGATCAGAGATTAATTATGACGGGCGTCCTTCGTTTGCATTGCAGTCGGGTCGATAAAATGGCATTTCGATATGGTTTTTCAGACGAGCCAGTTGCTGGGTTACACTGCCTGCTCACTGTGATGAGAAGGAGAAGTGGGCAGCTGAACTGCTGCTTAGACCTTGCTGCATATCTGCATTTCTCTCGGTCTGGTCTGTGTCTGTCTTCCTCTGTTTCTTGGAATTCTGCTTCTCCGTCTCCTCTTGTGCCCACTACTGATACTGCACCCATGCCTCGCCTGTGTCAAAGGATGCGTTGTTGCAGGGGGAGCACTAGAGGTCAACCCCTGCGCGCTCCCTCCAGCCCCTCAACCGAGTTGTCTTCCCAGTCCAGTGATTATCACGCAGGTCGTTATCTAGATACTAGAAGTGGGCGGGGTCGGGTTGTAGGATCTGGCCACCGTATGGGCTCCCCTACTCCTCATTTCCCCACCGTTTCACCTTCTCCCACGACGCACACTGAAATTTTTTCCTTTAATTTCTCTCTGAACTGCCCACGAATCACAGCTTCAATTACTGTGGTTTTCCATGAGGAGGCTCAAATGGAAGAACAATGCACCTGTCCGGCGGGTCTGAGCTCAGAAAAAGCCGGCCAGCATTCGGGCCTTCAGGAGGGGAGTGGTGGCATGAATGTGGAGGTAGCACCTGGTGATCCTGGACCTTCCGAAGGATGGTGTCGAATCGTCGAGGAGCCACCGGAGGAGTAGTTTGGTTAATTTGTTTTTCTTGCTTCGCCGCCCACTTAAATGGGTTGCTTTTAGATTATGTTACTGTGCTGGACCTCTGTAATATTTTTGAATTCTGTAAACGTTCAAGACTGGTTTCCCCATATGAGGGTAGTCTTTTCAATTTTTTGATTTTTTGATGACAAATTTGCCATGAGTCTGGGAAATGTTTTTGAATTCGGTGTAATTTTATTCCCACTGTTAATAGATTAAATTTACTTAGAAAAAAAAAATGTTGCCCTGTTTCTATTTTAAACCTATTTTTTGAAATACAGAGCCATGTTTATATGATTGTTTATAGTCGAAGCGCTGCGGGGTGGTTTATTATATTAATATTTCACGGTTGAATTATGTTCATAACAATTGGAAAAAAAAATGTTTCCCTTTTTCTATTTTAAACCTGTTTTTTGAAATACAGAGCCATGTTTATATGGTCTACGTATTATACTCTTTCTCTGTATATCTACAGGAACCTTTTTTCTATGAACAGGGTGGATGCTGTAGCGGGCTACTAATGGAAACAAGTGAGCCTGAACCTTACATCTCGGATGCAACAGATGGTTACCAATTTTGGAATCAAGCGAGCTTGATCTTACAAGCGAGCCTGGGTTTCTGCAGATGGTTTTTATTTCCGGGAACAAGCGAGCCAGAACATACAATCGACCCTGGGTTTATACATATTTTTGCTCTATCATGGATGCTTTTTGTGTGAGGTGTATATCAACAGTACATGTCTCTGCACATTTCCTGTATCCGCTTTATGATACTATTTATGTGTTGACAGGTTATCACTCTGCCTTCAAAACTAGCGATGCTGGTTTATTGATATGGTCTGATGGTCTTTTTATATTTTGGACATATCACACTCTTCACATGATTAGCGTTTTTCTCTGTTCAAGGATTTTGGGTACTTTAATTTGTATTTGGAACAATGGACGTCGGTACTCTATCTGTTGTTTTACTATTCTACATACTCTATTTCACTTTCTTATAGATGCCTCGGGCATATTTGGATGCTTTCTCAGATTTGTCGATAATCTCCATGTGGACCGTTACTGGGTTTTATATCATGTCCCTGTATGTGACATGGGGTATTTTTCTATCATTGTCTTAGGTGGGACTTCCACTTTTCTGGATGGATATTTGGGTTCCAATCTTCAGATGTGAAAATGTAATGACTTCATGGACTGTTTTACTTCATATAATATATTCAAGACAATGTTTTTTCTCTTGTGAAAAAAAAATGATTAATGTTTATCACTCTGCCTTCAAAACTAGCGATGCTGGTCTATGTTGCTGGTTTATTGATATGGTCTGATGGTCTCTTTATATTTTGGACATATCACACTCCTCACATGATTAGCGTTTTTCTCTGTTGCAGGGTTTTGGGTACTTTAATTTGTATTTGGAACAATGGACGTCGGTACTCTATCTGTTGCTTTACTATTCTACATACTGCTATTTCACTTTCTTATAGATGCCTCTGGCATATTTGGATGCTTTCTCAGATTGTCGATAATCTCCATGTGGACCGTTACTGGGTTTTATATCAAGTCCCTGTATGTGACATGGGGTATTTTTCTATCATTGTCTGGGGTGGGACTTCACTTTTCTGGATGGATATTTGGGTTCCAATCTTCAGATGTGAAAATGTAATGACTTCATGGACTATTTTACTTCATATAATATATTCAAAAAAACGTTTTTTCTCTTGTGAAAAAAAAATGATTAATGTTTATCACTCTGCCTTCAAAACTAGCGATGCTGGTCTATGTTGCTGGTTTATTGATATGGTCTGATGGTCTTTTTATATTTTGGACATATCACACTCCTCACCTGATTAGCGTTTTTCTCTGTTGCAGGATTTTGGGTACTTTAATTTGTATTTGGAACAATGGACGTCGGTACTCTATCTGTTGCTTTACTATTCTACATACTGCTATTTCACTTTCTTATAGATGCCTCGGGCATATTTGGATGCTTTCTCAGATTGTCGATAATCTCCATGTGGACCGTTACTGGGTTTTATATCATATCCCTGTATGTGACATGGGGTATTTTTCTATCATTGTCTGGGGTGGGAATTCCACTTTTCTGGATGGATATTTGGGTTCCAATCTTCAGATGTGAAAATGTAATGACTTCATGGACTGTTTTACTTCATATAATATATTCAAAACAGTGTTTTTTCTCTTGTAAAAAAAAATGATTGTTTATACTAAGTTACAGCAGGTGGTTTATTATATTAATATTTCATCATTGACATGTACCGTGAATCAGGCAAAATATTGAGACGACTCATCCCGCTGAAAGCCATTTTTTTTAAAATTGAACCCGCCGTCGGTATACCTACGCCTTGTAAGCGTTGGAATTGCGATAGCTTAAAAACGTCGGAAGAGCGACAGTATAAAAACGTCGGACGAGCGATGTTTAAAATGTTGGACCACATTTCGTTGGAATTACGACAGTTTACAAACGTCGGAAGAGCGACGTTCAAAACGTCGGACCACATTTCGTCGGAATTGCGACAGTTTACAAACATCGGAAGAGAGACGTCCAAAACGTCGGACCACATTGCGTCAGAATTGTGACAGTTTACAAACGTCGGAAGAGCGACGTTCAAAATGTCGGACCACATTTCGTCGGAATTGCGACAGTTTACAAACGTCGGAAGAACGATGTTCAAAATGTCGGACCACATTTCATTGGAAGTGCGACAATTTACAAACGTCGGAAGCGCGACGGTTTGGGAAACGTCAGAAGAGCGACGCTTGTTTGGAAGCGACAGAAAAAGTGTCGGTAGTGCGACACTTTTTAAGCGCATCGGAATTGTGACGGGATGGCAAACCACGTTTTTCCCGTCCTCGAACTGTCGCTCTTGCGACGACTATGTGTCGGAATAGCGACGAATTGGCCGTCAGAAATTGGACCAAATTTTCTAGTGAATGCTTTGAATGGGAATTCAAGGATTCAAAATGCAATGGGAAGCTTTGATAACAGCGGGAATATGTATAACCAGTCGGGTGCGACTTTTAATACTCCGAATACACATATAATGTTAATAAAACTTATAACAAAGGTTTTAACCTTTACCATAAATCTTAAAAACACAATAACTATGAGTCAAATAACTGGTAGGAGTGGGTTTTGTCTTTTAGATTTTTGAATGCGAAAAACCGGAAATTGTTTTCGCGTTGGGTTTGGACTATAAATGGTATTTGGAAAAATGAACGCAATCGAATCAAATTTGGACACGTCACAGGAGGCAGAAACGGGAAAGCCACCCATTTCGTGCTCGTTTGGGCATTTGTCAAACGTTTGGTTTGTGAGCGCGAAGATCATCGTCCACTGTTGGATCATCGGGACAGGAGAGAACGACGAGGATTTGTTGGGAAGGTGGGGTCAATGGCATGGTGGGATTGGGGTCTCTTATGCACTGGCGTAGTTTAAAAATGTAATAAAAAACTTTATAATATATGGCGAAGGTTTTATATATATAATGGGTTTATTGGTATATGGGGGATGCGCGTGAGGCGGTGTTTCTTAACCAAGGGTTTAACTTATGTAAAGCTTGGGGCTTTACATATCGGGGAATGAGAGATAAAACTTAGTCTCGTGTTTAAAACTTTGGGTTAAAAAAGGAGATGCGGGGAAATATTGGCAAGTATATTGCAAAGGCATAGGGGTCGCTTTTGTTTCCAAAGACATAAAATATGCTCGAAAGTCATATTTACATTTTTTATTTTATTATATAGTTTTTAGACCATGGAGGGGTCTATAACCATAGGGGGCAGGAATATTTGTATATAGTCAGTTTTATGCCAAAGGGGGTATAATTGGGGTTTTTTATTTAAACATGTGGATAATTAACTTTGGCAAAAAAGCTTATAATAATGGGTTTTTTGGGGATATTTAAAATAAATGGATTTATATTAATAGGATAAGGTATTTTCTAAGGAATTAATAGAATAAGTTAAAAATAAATATGAAAAGGAAAATTAAATACTCAATAAATACACTTATATGACTAAGTAAAGTGAAAACCTTAAAGCAAGTTTAACATTTTATGAATTCACCACTTTTACTTAGCATAAAATGCTTTATGAGGGTTTGTATGTTTTATGAAATGGAGGAAGTTAATCAAAATGGGATATCATGTATCTTTGAGTTGTGATGGGTGATGAAAGGTAAATAATGATATTTAGGGATTATTATAGGAATTCAACACTTTTAACTAACAATCATTGAGCCTTGGGTCCGGTCCCAACAGAAGTCAGAGAAATGATTTGAGCCTCTTTGACTAAAAGTATAGAATTCATAATAACTACAGGGAATGGGAAATTAGTTATGTTTTCCATGTGATGAATATTCACAAGCTTCTTGCCACTTCTTTCTACTTACCCATCTTTAATCTAACATTTTTTCTTCCATTTTGCAGGTGCATTTGAGCTAGCAACCTTGAACATTTTATTCTTTTGAAAGAAATAAAACTATCTAACTCTACCTTATTTCATCCGAGGGCTCAGTTTAAACTGATGAGCTCCTCTTTATTCTCTACCTATCTATTGATTATTTAGGATTAAACTGTATGACTAATCTTTATTAACTATCTACAACAATAAAATTGAAATATGACAAGTCAAGATTGAACAATTCAACTCATCATGGATTATGGAATTTATTGACACTCTTCCATAATCATCAGTAGCAAATTAAAAAGGAGGGGCATTTGAACTTGCACACTTTCATGTTTTATTTCATCTTTTTTCTTTTGGGGTCTCTGTATTTTTTTATGTTCTTTGATCTTTATTTTAGGACTCTTTACCCTCTTTTTGATTTTTTTGATTTTTTGATTTTTCAAAATATGGGAAAAAAACTTGCAGAAAGAAATGTATGTACATATTTTACAAGACTATCAAAATTCAATTCAAAATTATGAATTCTATATTTATAGGACCTTAACACATTCCTTTGACAAAATTATTAAAGAATAGTCAATGTAAACATCAGGTGTCTAAAATGTTGCTAGTTGATCCTTTGTTCGATATGGTTAATGTTGAAGATGACCACCCTGAGCTCATTTTTGGTCCAGCTATAGATGGTCAGTTAGAAGAGAGTGAAGTTCCCCCCTTTTATTTAAGCCTTAGACTACATGAGTACATACTTCATAATGCTATGCTTCATTCCGGGGCTTCTCACAATTTGATGCCAAAGGCTATTATGGAAAATATGGGCATGGATATCGCCCGTCTGTATCATGATTTGTATTTGTTTGATTCTGGTAGAGTTCATTGCATTGGTTTCATTAAAGATTTAGTGGTTTCCTTATACCAAATTCCAGCCAAGAATGTTTTGATGGATGTGGTGGTGGCTGATATACCGCCTCCGTTTGGCATGCTACTCTGTAGATCATGGGGAGCCAAACTCAAAGGTACTTTACAAATTGACTTCTCTTATGCTACTATTCCTATTTTTGGGCAATCTAGGAAATTGTACCAGGAAAAGAAAATGAAGTATTTGATAACTAGTAAGGAGAAGCCCATAAATCATCCAATACAGGCTGTACATACAGATCTAGAATCTCTTATTTTGTATAATGATGATAGTTTCAATGATGAAAATAATCAGCTAGTAGTGGTAGAGGACGTACCATAAGTTTCAGAGAGGTTTAGAGTAGTTCTTGATAAAGAAAAAGAAATGGTAACTTCTTCTGAACAACCTTCAAAAGAACATAAAATCAGTACAGATCAGAAAAATGAGGTGACCGACAAAGGTAAAAAAAACCAATAGTTAAGTTTCAACATCTATAAGATGAATATGGACTTTGGAGCATGTATTTCGATGATGCTTTGGGTAAAGAAGGTGTAGGCATTGGTATTTGGATCCAAAGTCCTGTTGATAAGTCAAGTGAAATTCCAAGTAATATTAGAGAATGCTCTTATAAATTTTCTTTTGACTGTTCTAACAATGAAGCGGAGTATGAAGCATTGATCATAGGTCTCAAAATTTGAAGAAGCTTGGTGCAAAAATAATTTCTGTTTATGGTTGTTAGGTCCCCGTAATTTGTCATATTGGCAAGACCAAATGTACAAGGGTAACATCAAACCAATCATTGGAGTCCTAGGACCTAGCATTCCTAGACTCAGAGAGGGCTCTCTCTATGTTTGTGTGAAAGATGTAACTTGATTGATTTTAGGGTTTTGATTTTAGGCTAGTTACAGTGTTTAGGGTTTGTTTGGCTGGGTAGGTTGTCAAGAAGAACATATAGAGTGAGGGAGTTTCAGAGCATTGGGCTATGGAGTCTACAAAAGGTCTTGAAAGGTACAAAAATAGGTCAAGGGGGTTTCAGAGGGCAAGTATAACAAAGCCAAATGGATCTTAAAGGCTTATGTGACTGAAGTGAACATTAAATTGTGAGATTATTAGGTTTAAAGGGAAGTTAAGAATCCTTTAACATGTACTATAACAAGAAAAGTCTTTAAGAACACTATGCATAAATAAATAACCAAAGACAGGGCATACGATAAGCTTCTTTGATCAAAACCTAGCAAGTAAACATTAAGACAACATTCCAGCAAACCATAGAGAGCAACAAACTTGTAAATTCTCTAGTGATTTCACCTTCAGGCAAAGACAACATTCAAGATAACATATATTAATGATCAAAGGGAAGGGAACTCCTAAATTCCTTAATCAAACTACAAATACCTTCAAAACAAACATTCAAGAAAGACAAAAGGGAATGCAAAACCATAATCCTCTTCAACCAAACCCTAATTAGCAATACTTTGAAGAAAATACCTCAAAAACCATGTTTAAGTCATACCAAAAGATAGGGCTAACCATAAAATTCTTTGGAATTGGCTCTATTAAATCATTCTTGAGATACACAAACTGAGTGGAATTAGAGAGCAACTAAGAATTCTCTATGTTAGTCATTAGTATTTTTCACTTGTTGGTGATGACTAGTTGTAACAGCTAAGTTTCCTAGCAGCTGATCTAAAAAAATTGTCAAATTCGCCAGCTGGAAAGCACCCATAAACATTTTTTCCCTCCTACATTTTCAATCCGCCCATGATGAGATGAAACCTCATTATCAAGCCCTGTCTAGCCTCAGCCATACTAGCTTGTCTATCAGCTCCAAAGAAAACAATCCAAATCTGTCCAAAGAAGTCTCCCCTAAGTTAGGAAGTGGCGCTCTAGGCATTCCACCCTTGGAAAACTATCCTAAAGCCAAAGAACCTCTATCTGCTACAGAACAGTCATAACAGACCTTCTTATTCTATAAATAAGGTTGGTTATACCCTTAAGTCGCGCCACTAATAAACCCTCAAGTCTCAACAATAAATGTACCATAGGTCAAACTGATTTTAGCTGGTTTTACAGTGTTTTAATGGATCTTTCAAGAATAGAAGTATACCAGCATTCCCAGAAGATAGTATTTGGTTCCACATGAGAAGACAGTTGCTTCTCATGTGATTTTGAGCCTGGGATGCAGCTACAGGGCAGAGAGTTTTTTTCATTAAGCTCCTACAATCACAGTCAGAGCATGAAAAAGCAGTGAAAGGAAAAATAACACTGTTAAAAGCTGATAAAATGGCATCAATCAGAAAAACCTCCTTCATTTATAAGTAGAGGGTTAAGGACTAAGGGCGCCTCCTTCATCTATAAGTAGAGGGCCAGGGATAAGGTTTGATTTTAATAATTGCACTGACTATAAGGAAATTTTGATTAGGCACAGTGAGACAAAAACTAAAGGTTTCTGAAATAAAAGTGATGATTAAAGGCAGAGGCAAAGCAGTGGGCTTTTAAAATTGGTTTGCATGAGTTTCAATATTATTTGAATTATAAGGTGAAGCTAATGGGTTGATCATAAATGAAGAAATATTATTAAGCAGATGGCCAAAAGAGTCAAACAGTCTTGGGCTCAAACTAACTTCTGCCATCATGTATAAGGGAAACCACTATCAATATGTTCATCAAAAATTATTTATTTGGTTGAGACAGAGGTTGAAAGGAAACCAAGAATTTGTCAAAGTAGGCCTCCTTCATCTATAAGCAGAGGGCCAGAGCAGTAATTGATTTTAGGGTGTTCACTAATTGAGAGAAAAATTGTAAGAACAGTAGGAGACAGTTGAAGGCTTCTGAGCAGAGCAATGATGTCAAAAACAAAGGGAAAGCATGAGTACTATAACTATCAAAGAAGTTAACTTATCTCCTATCAGAGTTTTCTTTCAAAGACAGTCTGGAGCCAAAAATGAACAAACCTTGCTGAGGGGTGTAATTTTATTAAAAGTTACAAAGACTCATCTCCTTGATAAACAGGCTTAACATTTAGTCTTTGTTCCTTTAAACAAAACAGAGTTGAAAAGTAGTTTAAATCAGCTGGGTAGACACAGGCCAAAGAGTGATGATTATTTTTCAAAAGGTACTGTTCTTCTTGTTCATGAAGAATTTTCTTTCAATAACTCATCATAATGGACAAGAAGGCAATTCAAGCTTTTTTTTCCCAAAAAAGCATTACAACTAAACACATAGGCTCATAAATATGTAAGAAGGATTATGGCATGAGTTTCAAGTTCTGGAACAACATTCAAAGCAAATAATGCATGCCACTGTTACAAATGAAGGCATTTTCCTTATGAAAATAGGTCAAAGGTACCTTGCTATTGCATTTTGAGTAGAGGAGAAGTTTTAGAAGAAGTTCCCTCTTGATGGACAGATGATAGTAAGGCTCAGGTGAGTGCAACTGGTTTTCACCTCACAATCAAAGAAAAAGTCATTTGGAGAATACATCTACAGTCCCTATATGGATTTGAGCCAGGTTCCCTCTAACAAGCAGATACAATCATAAGGAACAGAAACTGTCAAATCAAGTTTTAAAGAGATAAGTCATCTCCTTGCAAAATGGCAAAAGATGCTTTACAAATAATTGGGTTTCCGTTTCAATAAGAAAAAAATTGAGTGATGATTAGCCTTCAAAGTGGTTTTCTCATGGTAAAAAAAGGTCACAAGTATAAAGACCTCCCAAAACAGGCATCCACAGTACTTCAAAAAGGCTCGGTCGAGTTTGGGTTTGTTTTATTTTGAAAAAACACAAATGATAAGATTGCGTTGTCATTTGTTGTTTCACAAACCAACACCTTTTTCAAAAAAGGGACTTACAAAAACCCTCACAAAAGGAACCACAAAGGGTGATTGGCTTGTTCATCTTTAAAAGGAGTTAAAGAACATTGCCCATACCTATTTTGCATTTCAAAACACAAACAATTTCCCTTTGCTATTCACTAGATCAAAGAAAGAGTTTTTGAGCAAAAATTTGTAGAGTTTAGAGCTTGGAGACTGCGCGGTGCGCCTGGAGAAACGCGTGGCGCGTTTAGGAGTGATTTTACGAAGAGGTTACACTGTCGCGTGGCATGCCTGTAGGCGCTGGTCATGATTGCCCATCGTTGACCCGACATCTTTCTATTGCGCGACGCCTTCCCTATTGAATGTCCTGCGCATGTTTCAAACGATCAAAGTGCCTCCAAACAAGTCGTGAAGCTGCTAAGTTTCTCAAGAAAAGCCCACCATCGATCTCCAAGGTATTTTTTTTGCCTCCTTGCTAAATTCAAGCTGTTAAGTGGTGGCGAAAAAATGAAACTCCTGGTGTAAATCAAAGTGATTTGTGAATATTTCGAAGAAATTTGTTATAGTGGGAGAGCGGTGGAAGGTTCATTTTAGCTTCAAAGAACCTAAACTACCCTAAAAAGTGCTAAAACCTCACACTCCCTGCAAGACACAATAAACACTATTTTAGTGGTTTTGTCAAGTATTGAGGATATCCTAACTGTGATAGGGAAAAACCGTAAACTCTGTCAGCTATATGTATTGGTGAAAACAATGGTAAGGAGGGTTGAACTTTTATTTAAAGTCCGAAATTGCTGTGGCTGTCATTGCCCGACATTGACATAATGAAAGTGGTGGGTTTATGATGATGTCAAAAAGCCTAAAAACCACCCTCAATACAGTGCTAAAAGCATAAACCAGCAAGTCAAAATATACACAGTAGTGGAGGTTTGTAAAATTGTTGGAGGTGCCTAAACTATGATAGGGAAAAACCATAAAATCTATCAGCTATAGTGTAGTGGTGAAATCAGTGGTAAGAAAGGTTGAACTTTTGTTTAAAGTCCGATTAACAACAATGATCATACATAAATGACTTTGTTACTTTTAAAAGTCCTCTCTGTGTGGTGAAAAGCA